>OY856410.1:469900705-470190705 GCA_963693085.1 Alisma plantago-aquatica
CCTCAGACTTTGGCCAGGCAGTCACACCACATTCGAGAGTCCTCATGACCGACTAGTGGGGTGGAGGAAAATATTGCCAGCCCCCAGACTGTGATCCTTTTCTAGACACCTCTGTCATCGAAAAATCCTCTAATAACTCCCTCAGTTCTACATAGTTTGTAAAATTTAATAATTATTAAGGATTAAATGAGAAACCATTATCTCGGATACCAAATGTAACAACCCCTCTTCCCATTAACCCCCAATCAAGGGAGACCAAGAGGTCAGAGACGTTAATCCAAAATTTAGGATCAATGGTTTGACCATTTAATCAAAAATAATTATCAAATTCTACTAATACTAAACTAAAAAGCTAGAATAAAATAAAATATTTACATACCTTGTCAAAATAGGATCTAAGACTTCTATCTGCAGAAGATATCTACCTATCTAATCCTCCTTTGAATATTTAACTTTGTCTTCACATATTTCATTTTACTGATTGTCCAATTTCAGATGGTCCCTAAAACACCAACAAATAAAACGTCGGTCAGTATATTGCTATATTGGTATGTGGGGACAAACAAAACATCACAAATAGGCTCTAACAACCTAAATATAGGAATTAGTTGATTAAAAATCCAAAATACATTTTCCATGTAACTTCTCAACTGCTTTTACCCTGAACCCTGGATTACCTTCTCTTAGGGTTTTGTCCTTGCAAGGGACATAAGGCCACCTTCTCTATCTTGAGCTTGGTGCTTGGGGTCACCACTTGGGTGCCCAATGGTCTTTTCTCCGGGGCTTGACCAACTCAGACCTTCCCTCCGGGTCTTGGTCTTGGATCATACATAGGGTGGTATGTAGGTTCGAGAAGTACACTCATAATTAATTGTTATACACATAGTCACTTTATGAGATTACAGAATTTAACAATCAAACAGTTTAGGTTTCATAGCAATTAGAAAACTTCGTGAAAATGCTGTGAATCATAAAGTAATTATTCATAATTTAACCACATACATGTTCAGTAGATCCAAGCAAGAAATAGTCCAAGGAAGCAGTAAAATCCACACAAGCAAGAATCTTGAAAAGTACATGTACTCTATTGACTATCCACTTTATCAGATTCGATCTATTCAACTTGAACTCACTTCTTAGGGTTTCCTACTTATTTTTAGGGTTTCATTAGGGTTCCTCTTTATCATTATCACTACAAACCCTAAAATAGAAAAACTGATTGCAAACCCTAACTAGCTTGTTAAAACCTTCCTATCAGGCTTAGGATCAACTCAATACTACTTTCTTCTAATGAATCTTGAATTAACCACTTTAAACATTCTTCACCCTAAATTAGGGTTTCTATGTGCATTATAACATATTCATGTGTAAAAACCCCATAGAAAGCATATTATCATCTAAATCAGATTCAATTCTTATTCTTCCTCTTGATAGGTTACTATATCTCAAAATAACCTATTTAATACCTTAAATCTGATTTCCAAACACAATTTGGGTTTTAACATGGTTTAATTCATAAACATAGTTAACTTAAAGTATTTTTAGAATTACGATCAGATTCCGTCTCTAAAACTATTTTTATTGAATTCCTCATGTTCTCCTGATAAATTTTCATATATAGGTCGTCCTAATCGGAGTTAGCATTAATTAGTTACAAATATTACAAGATAAGTTACCTTCCTCCAATAGCCGGCCACCACATCAACAGCTCGCCTCTAAACTTGCTCCATGCGGGTCTCTGCTAGACCAAATATGATTTTCACCCTCTTGCCCTGCGTTCATTCTTTACGGAATGAGGGATACACTGGTAATTTCCCGCTATCCCTTCTTCTTTATCCGCTCACGCTACCTGCAACTCGCAGTCGGAGTGGGCAGTCATCCCCCGAGTTGACTCCAGGCCACAAGACCCTAGAGAAGGAATTGTTGCTGCTAGAGCCTCCATCCTGGCTCCCTGAACTCAATTGGCCTCCATTCTACATGGAGTGGTGGCGGGAATAGACCAAACCACCATCCCGTCAGGTACACGGAACAGCTCCGCAGATCCAACAATGTCCTGGGACGAATTGGGCAAGGTAACTAGTCCTACACAGTTGGTGTGCGTCGAACGACCCTTTCCTCCCTTGATCTTGGGGTTTCCTACCCTTATATAGGTAGGGAATATGTCTCTAGGGTTCCATGGAGTCTAGGATCCATCAGACTTTAGGAAAAGTCCTAATGGCGCATGAAACCAAACCGCCCAAGGATCATTAGATCCATTTTATGCTCCCAAACTCGGATATACACTTTTTAAGTTTCCTTGTTGACCAGGGAGTGAGGTATAGATATGGGGAGATCGCCTACTATTGTTTCTATCAGACTAGAGGTAGGAGATGATGAAAAACCATCCAATATCAATCCAACGGTCTCCAGTGCACGGCCATTATATTTCTAAAAGAAATCAAATTGTGACATTTAAGATAATCAAGTCACTTTAGGATTTCTAGAAAAATCCATATCTCTCAAACTGCTTATTCGTTTGATCTCAAATTTTAAGGGAAAGTCTATAAAGACTTAATCTACTTATATTACAAGTTTGAAGCCGAAACTCAAAAGGAATAACTCATTTTCTTCATTTGCAAGTCAATGACTTGTAAAGCATGTATTATGTATAAAAACACATATTTTCTCTCTCCCTCTTCCCAATTTTCTCTATTTCAATTTTTATAAACATTATAAGGCAAGTGGAGTCAGAACCATTCTATAATGATTCCATCTTCCATATCTCCACATATTTCTTACATTATCTCTTATTTCCTTCTTAATAAAGCAATATTTAATTTCTCCCTTTACTTTTCTTTTTTTTTGTTTTAATCATATTGGACTCATTAACATTTTATAGTCCAAAAATTCACATGCACAAAGGAAATATAGCAAAGAGGATCCATTAATACATATAATTCATACAATTCCCATAATCATACATTTATTCAAGAAATTGCATTTCCAACCATATGAACTCGAAAATTAGGGTTGTATCAACAATATTGTGCTGATCTAGTGTATTATATGTAAGTGATGTTGTTGATCCTTATTAAAAGGCATGGAAAGAAAATGATGATCCTGTAGGGAATAGTATGATGGTCTTAATGACCTTTGGGCTTGGTTGAGCCCTGAATGAGGTGTAATTCTCTAATGTTGACAAGGGTTGATACACTATAATATTGTGAAAAGGATTTATATCTTGTTATAGTATGATGACTAGTGTGGACTCATGATTGATAGGTGAATAGTGACCTATGATGTTGAGATGAGAAATTATGTCTCATAAGCTTTATATCTTTTGAAGTTGTTGTATAGCAATGTTTTCTAGGGATAAATGACAGTTTGTTTGTCCACTTTTTTGATGCAGCCTTAATTCACCCAACTAGAGGTAAATAATCAAGTGAAACCCCGATCATGTAGTGCCCTATGCCATAGAACCATCTTCAGTTTCAGAACTTACTAGATGGTGAAACAAGTATTCCTAAGGGAAACTAGGAACACATACCATTGAGTATGCAGGGTGTTTGTCATCCTAACACCAAGTGTTTTGGGAGGATGGTTGTGGTCATTCCTAGCCCACTTTTCGAGAATGACTACGGTTGGGTCTCAGTGATTATAATATGATGTGATTAGAGGACAACTGCGGCTATACCTTAGTGTTTGGTTTTAAATACCCTAGATGCTAGCATCATGACCTATACTAAGGTGGGCTAATTACATGACTATATGTCATTGTTTTGCAGTTTTATTGAATATCATTGCAGTGCATACTCATTATAACGGAGTATGGAGAAATCTTGGAGTCCGACTCTTCCTAGATCTGATACGAAACTGATTGCGACCAAGCGGTGGTAATTTGTACTTTGAGTGGTATGACTCAAATTCCCAAGGGCATAATAAAATATGTAAGACATCCATCTAGCATATCTATTTAGGGTTATACACAACACTTCATATTGGATGATTACATTTGTTTTCTTCTTTTCACTGAGATCATGTATAGTACAATAAGATATAATAGATACACTTATAATGTATTTATGCTAATGGTGTAAACTTGCTTATGTTGTCAAAAATATTGACATTGATGGTTAAGATGATTCTACTAGCTATATTTAATATTGCCAACCATGCCTATGAAATAAGAAATGCTTAAACTATTAATCATGCCTATGCATTCAATTATGCTATGATGTTAGTACTAATTATGATATAGATCTATTCCCTTTATTTGAGATGCCAATATTGATAGCCATGTGATGTTACTAGACATATTCATGATGTCAGGGATGCTTAAGCTACTAGATTGCTTATGTTATTAGAAAGGAATATGATGATAGTCAGATTAATGATGATGATTGTTATTGGATGCAATTTGTTTAAATTTGAATAGATATCTATCAACAAAAATGGATTTATTTGTTACCTATATATACATTGATAATCATACTTGTTGCTAAGATTATTTGCTTAATCTGTATAGCATATTTGAATTGTCCGTTCTATGATTATTAAATACTCCAACTGCTCAATTATCTACTATTTAAAATGTTGTAAGAAATTAACATTGTTGGAGGTTATATCTCTTGCTAGGACATGAGTCTCACCCTTGTGGTTCACCACATCTTTTTAGGTAATCAGAAGTGACGACAAAAGAATTGTGGAAGTAAAGAGGAACTACAGTAATGAAAAGTTGATTAGATGTCTAGTGTGTTCTAGAGTCATCCATGTACTCTCAAGTCTTGGTAGGAAATGTTTAAATATGGTGTTTCAAACAAATCAGACTTTTGTTAGCATGTTAATGCTTGTTTGTGTGGCATATACAAATATTATTCTCCTCTGTATATATGTTGTGACTAAGGTGTTAGAACAATTTGTATCAAATTCTTGGCATAGTATGGATACAAGAAAGATGTTGGGCTCTTATGCAAACGTTTCTAAGTGGGTGTTGATATTGAAATTGATTTTAATTTACCCTTATTTTTGGGATGTGATTAATTAGTGATCGATTGTGTTTTATGTTTTGAGTAATCTTGTGACACACCATTCGATCAAAACATAATTAACTAAGCGGAAGCGATAATTAACAGTGGATTACTGAAAATCACTAAATATTAAAACCATTTACATAGAGATCCAAACACAGGAAAACTCTTTTATCAAGAACCAATGTATTTTATTTACATCCTGGTTCACAAGTACATATCCTGTACCATCCCTTCTCGAGGATTACAAGCATCTTCTGCTCTGTAAAAACTGTACACAGGCAGCATAAGAACCTCGAGGAATCAAGCCAAAATCTCAGATCGATTCATTAAAAGTACTAGCTACAAATTCCGAGGACCTGAGAGTACAGAGATGACACATAGGACTCTCTATACAAAATATGACAGCCAGTGCCTCCACCTGGAATATCATTACTGTCCTTGTTGCTGCTGTCCTTCTCCTGCTGTATGGTTTCTACCTCCTCATCCTCGTCCACCTAAAAAGGTTGGATCCCACGGGGGTGAGACAATTGAAAATTGTCCCAACGAGAGATATAACTCTCTGCTAGAAACATTATTATTGTAGATGAACAATAATAAACTGAATAGAGGAATCTTTAATAAACAGTAGGATTTAATCATTATTAAGCAGAATAGAGCAATACCATCTTTTAAGGCATTACAACTACAAATGATAAAGCAATAAATCATCTATTCTGTTTAATAAGGAATATGAAGGAAATGTATAATATTTATCCACTTTAGGATACAATAATCTATGTAACATCAACCAATGATTTCCGTATTTCATTCATAAGTAAATACGCTACACAACTGATTACATTTTACAATCATACATTATGCCCTGAGGAGATGAAGTATACCGTTCATGCTCCAACTGACCATGATTACGTAAAGCATCAGTTCCATACATAGGTCAATGGAAGAGCCAGACTCCATCACCTCATCTATCTCGGTCAGTACGAGACTATATGCAGGACATCTTGTGTCTCTGCTAAATAGCTTTCCAGGGTATACTTGGCAACTTTGCTATAGAGTTATAGCCCGTAGCATATACTCTCTTCAGGATATGGCCCGTAGCCAATGCCTGGTATTGTGGAGTTATGGCCCATAGCCATACTCATATTGAGATATGGTCCATAGCCATTCATGTGCATACGATATGGCCCACAATCATTCCTATGAGGCGTAAGGATATATTCGCCCATTATCCCCACATATTAAAAAATATGCATTAAAGGAGTTCCTGAAGGAAAACCTATTTCACCATCACCAACTTCTGACAATGATGGATCTATGGACATGGCTCTACGTGATAATATTCCACTTGATTAGTTAAGTACATTACCACATTCTTTTAACATCAATCAAGATTCCAAACGGGAATTATTATAACAATTACTACAAAGAAACATATAATGCTTTTATCAAGTGCTTGTCAATACTTTATAAAACATGGGAATCTCAATTCCTGATTTCAATACTGGGATTCCACATCCCTCAACAATGTCATCATCATGTTTATTGAACCTAGGTATTCAAACCCTTAGTTCATCACTGATCATGGTTACCACTATCAAGTAACTATTGCCTCCAGGTCATTTGACCAAGGTAAGCATGATACTTGCTACACATGCATCTCACAAGGCTTTCAAGGCCCATTTAATTTCTTGTTACCTCTTACTAGGTAACAAAGCATATTATGTCTCACAAGGCCCATAAAACAATTTCAATAATAAAACATCATAGCTCATACCTAGCTATGCCCAACATCTCATGATACCTGCATAGTTAGTACATATGATAACGGCCATACCAATTACTTATCAACATTATGAAATACAAAGATAACATCACTATTCCGTCATTAGAATTAGGGTTTCTCATGACATTCACCTTGTATTGGGGTTTCACTTAGCATCACCCTATATTAGGGTTTCACATAACATCACCCTCTGTTAGGGTTTCTCATAACATCACCCTATATTAGGGTTTCACGTAACATCACCCTGTATTAGGGTTTCTCATAACATCACCCTATATTAGGGTTTCACATAACATCACCCTACATTAGGGTTTCACATAACATCACCCTGTGTTAGGTTTTCTCATAACATCACCCTATATTAGGGTTTCTTAATTCCATTATTCAAAATTAGGATTAGGGTTTTCTATTTCATATCAATTAGGGTTTCTCAACCCATTACTCATGATTGGAGTTTCATGATCACATTGTCCAAGATCAATACCCTAATTCAGGACTCCATGCATTTTGGAGAATGCATTGATATTATAATTAATATCCGAAACCTAACACATTGTTCCATATGTCTAGGATTACATAATACCTTCATAAGTATCCAATTAAACTTATGCATTGTAATTTCCCTTATTGATTATGGCTTTTATTTTTCATTGATCAGGGATTTAGGATTACCTCACTAATCCAAACCCTAAAATCAGTGCTTCCACATATCTTGGAGAACATAGCATTATCTATGTATTAAATCCTTCTTATCATTATCCAATGTACTAGGAACACACATCACCATCATACATTATCCAATTGACTTAACCTTTTACCAAGATCATTCACCTATGCTTATCATAGTGCATTGAATTAATTACTTTCATAAGCATCAATTTATAATCACTCTAATTGTACTAATCACCTAGGTACTTTAAAAGTATTCCCATTGAAGTCATCCTTGATATACTCTTCAACCATTTATGGGGTTATTATTACTTACATGGATTGAATCAATTAGACCTTCAAACGATCTTGAACCAATCCACCTTCAAACGGTCTTGGACCAATTGACCCTTCAAATGGTCTTGGACCAATTGAACTTCAAACGGTCTTGGACCAATTGACCTTCAAACGGTCTTGGACCAATTGACCTTCAAATGGTCTTGGACCAATTGACCTTCAAATGGTCTTGAAGACCGTTAGACCTTAAACAGTCTTGGTTCAATTGAATATCCAAATGATCTTGAACCTTTTGTACCTCCAAACGGTCTTGAGGTACTTGACCTCCAAACAATCTTGATCTCAAAAATCCCTAAATGGTCTTAAGGCCGTTAGACCTTAAACAGTCTTGATCTCAATTCTTCAAACGGTCTTGCCCTAATTCCTTCAATCGGTTTTGAAACCGTTTGATTTAAATATTATTAAACCCCAAATGGTTTGAGGCCATTTGATCCTCAAACGGTTTGAGATCGAATGGTCCTCAAATGGTCTAAGACCGTTTGGTCATTTTAGGAATGAAACCGATTGGACTTAAATTAGGGTTTAACTTCAATCAATCTAGGGTTTGTAATCAAGGAACCATCAAATGCTGGAACCTTTGGAACTAGATCAATTGTAACCATTGGATCTCCATCCAACCATGACACCACTTGACCTCAAACGGTCTTGAGACCGTTTGGTCACCAAAAGGTGAAACCATTTGCTCATGATTTTTCTTGAGGTGTGTGCTAAGATGACATCATCATATTCAAGCTTCAAACCTTCGAAACTTTCTGTGATCTTTGTGGTGATTTCATCAATTAATCAAAAGGAAATTCGAGAAAGGAAAAGAAACCAACATATGATGAAGAAATGGAATCAATAATGATATTTAAGGGTTCAAGTTATATAACCCGCCTTCAAAGTTGAATCCAAGATTCAAGCTTCACATACTCAATGGTGAATGAAGCTTTCTCAACTATCCAAGGTCCGTCCTCAAGTCTTTGAGTGAAAAGAATGGCTAAGGTTGAAGATTGAATGGAGAAAAGAAGAAAATAAGCATTGAATTTCGATTTCCACCATGAAATCAAGGTTGAATATGACTATGGAGCTTACCTACAGGTTGTGGCACGTCCTCCTATTGCTCCTAAGATCCCTTGTGCACGGCTAAAGCAAGGAAAGAAAGAAGAGTAAAAAAAGCCTTTCATGTGGGTGGAAAATGGAGTGTATATAAGGGAATTTCAAGAGAGAGGTGTTATAAAAATCCTTTAATTCCCAAAATTGGTGCCACTTATCCCCCTAACTTCCTTACATACGATGCCATCATCTTATCCTTCAAAATCCTCTTATTTATCCATGAATTAAAGAAAACAAATTGAGCACCTTAATCAATATAATAATAATATCCAAAAATGAGTGGATATTACTTTTTCTTTAACTAATGTGAGTGGGCTCTCCACTCACTTTAGATATTTCGGTGCCATTGCAAGGCACTAGGACGTCCATACTTATACAAATTCAACCATCTCATTTTTGGTTGAAGGGCACTTGCATTAATATATTTATTTTTGAATTAAATTGAATTAGGGTTTCTATTATGCTTAAATCTTGATTATTTTAATATCAAGATTCTCTCTCTTCCAAAGAGATTCAATTGAGACACCCCTCTAATTTTCTTGTCTCTAATTGATACCAAGAAACATTAGGGACTCTCTAGAAGTGATATTTTGCATATTGAACCCTAGGTTTTGGGTAAATTGTACATTACACCAAAACCAGGTTTTAATGCACAAACATTGCTTAATAAAAGTTTTTCTTGGTGCTCAGGCTACCACAAGCCATACCTTTGCATCATTTTCATTCTTATGATGCTTCAACACTTGAGGAACATTTATCGTGTAACATTTTCAAGTTAACCCCTCAACTTGGGTAATTTGCACTTTAGTCCAAAATAGACAAAACATTGTTTTCAACATTATTCAAAAAGGACTAAAATTGAAACATAAGCTCCTCTTGAGCCTTAGTTACTTTTCAAAAGATAAGAGTAAATGCATAATTATCTTTCTAAAACAAAACATCTGGGGTTAGAGCATAACCCAGCTCAGGGATGTTACAAATTATCCACCCCTAACAGGGATTTCGTCCCCGAAATCATCAAGAGAAAAGAGAAGGGTACTTCCTCCTCATCTCTTCCTTTAGCTCCCACGTAGCTTCTTCAATGCCACAGTGATGCCAAAGAACTTTCACAAGACATATGTCTTTCGTTTTCATCTTTTTAATTCTTTTATCAAGGATCATCACAGATCCTTCAACATATGATATATCATCATTTAATTCTACCTCCAAAGGTTTGCAAAACTAACTCTGTGTCAGGGTGACACTTTCTCAGCATGGAGATATAGAACACTAGATGCAACTTATTCAGCTCAGGTGGAAACTCTATCTTATAGGCTACCTTTCCAATCCGTTCAACGATTGGATAAGGCCCCATAAATCTAGGAGCTAACTTTCCCTTCTTTCCAAATCTAAGAACACCTTTCCAAGGTGAGACTTTGAGATATACTCTATTTCCAACTTGGAATTCTAAAGGTCTTCGCCATTTGTCGACGTACGACTTCTGTCTATCCTGTGCAGTCTTTAATTGTTGTTGTATTACTTTAATCTTCTCAGTTGTCTGCTGCACTAGCTCAAGACCCAAAAGTTGACACTCTCCTATTTCATACCAACATAAAGGAGATCTACAACGTCTACCATATAATGCTTCATATGGTGTCATATCAATACTGTGTTGATAGCTATTATTGTATGCAAATTCTATCAAGCTCTGGTGTAGATCCCAACTTCCTACAAACTGAAGGACACATGTCCTAAGCAAATCCTCCCAAGGTTTGTATGGTCCTCTCAAACTATCCATCTGTCTGTGGGTGAAAGGCAATGCTAAACCTTAACTGTGTACCCAAAACTTTATGTAGTCATTCCCAAAAATGACTCGTAAACTGGGGACCTCTATCAGAAACAATGGTAGTTGGAACCCCGTGAAACTACACTATCTCATCTATATAAATCTGTGCAAGCTTCTCAGTAGTGTAGGTTGTTTTGACAGGAAGGAAATGTGATGTCTTAATCAACCTATCAACTATCACCCATATGGAATCATGACCTTTGGTTGTTCTAGGCAAACCAACCACAAAGTCCATGGTCACGTGATCCCATTTCTACTGCGGTATAGGCAAATGTTGCTTTGTTCCTGTGGGCTTTTGATGTTCAGCTTTAACCTACTGACACACTGAACACCGCATAACAAACTCAGCTACATCCTTCTTCAATCCTAGCCACCAATACATATCCTTCAAGTTACAATACATTTTGGTGCTCCCTGGATGCATTGCATACATTGAAGAATGAGCTTCCTCCAAAACTAACTTCCTTAAGTCATTGGCATCAGGTACTATCATCCTACCATGGTAACAGACTACCTGATCCTCTGACTCATGAAAGCCATCCCGTTTCTCACTACCATACTCTGACCTGATCTGCTGAACCACAGTAGCAACTTGCTGTGCTTTTTTAATCTGCTGTTTCAGAGTAGGTTTCATTTGCATCTCAGCTAACAGCCCGGCTAACAACGATACCTTAAGCTTTATATTGTTTTGCCTCAAGGAGATAAGCATATCTCTTTTAAAACACACTAAGGAGTTGAATTGTGTTTTATCCAAGGCTGGTGTTTGATGATTTCCTACTTAGTGCATCAACCACTACATTAGCCTTCCCTAGATGATAATCAATTGTACAATCGTAGTCCTTGATTAACTCCATCCAGCGGCGTTGTCTCATGTTCAACTCATGTTGTGAGAAGATATATTTTAGATTCTTATGGTCTGTGAACATCTGAAATGTTTCTCCATAGAGATAATGTCTCTAGATTTTCAAAGAATGGACCACAGCAGCTAGCTCTAGATCATGTGTCGGATAATTCTCCTCATGTTTCTTAAGCTATCGAGAGGCAAACAAAATCACTTGATTATCCTGCATCAACACACATCCTAGACCATTCTTAGATGCATCACAGAAAACTATGTACCCCTTCCCTTGCTTAGGTAACACCAGCATAGGTGCACTTGTTAACCTTTCTTTCAATAGCTGGAAATAATGTTGACATTTGTCATTCTAGAAAAAAGGAACCGCCTTCCTAGTCAACTTGGTTAGGGGTAAAGCTATAGAATTGAAGTTCTTAATGAACCTCCTGTAATAACCTGCCAGTCCTAAGAAACTATGTATCTCCGTCAGTGTCTTTGGTTGTTCCCATTGCATGACAAATTCTACCTTCTTAGTATCAACACAAATACCTGAGGCAGATATTATGTGTCCTAGAAAAGAAACTTCTGATACCCAGAACTCACATTTGCTAAACGTAGCATATAACTTATGCTCTCTTAGCAAAGTTAAAGCCTGACGGAGGTGCCGCTCATGCTGTTGAGCATCTCTACTATATATCAAGATGTCATCTATGAAGACTACTATGAACTGATCAAGAAAAATCCAGAAGATTCTATTCATGAGTTCCATGAATGCAACTGGTGCATTAGTTAGTCCAAATGACATAACTATGAACTCATAGTGACCATACCTTGTCCTAAAGGAAGACTTAGGTATGCCACTCTCCTTGATATGAAACTGATGATATCCCGACCTCAGATCTATCTTAGAGAAGATAGTTGCACCACGTAACTGATCAAACAGTTCATTGATCCTTGGTAGAGGATACTTGTTCTTTATGGTTACTTTATTCAGTTGTCTATAATCAATGCATAACTGCATAGATCCGTCCTTCTTATTAACAAAGAGAACCAGAGCACCCCATGGTGAAGTACTCGGTCGGATAAAACCTTTCTCAAGCAACTCCTACAACTGTTTCTTGAGCTCTGCCATCTCAGCAGGTGCCATTCTATACGATGTTTGTGCTATTGGTTGCGTGCTCGGGATTAGATTAATCTCAAAATCAATCTCTCGGGGGGAAGGTACACCTGGAAGTTCCTTAGGGAACACATCTTCAAACTCCCTAACTATCGGTACTTCAGAAAGATTAGGGCTCTCCATTATGGTGTCTACCACATGTGCCAAGAATGCAAAGCATCCTTGTCTTATTAGCTTCTCAGCTATCATAGTTGACACTAGACATGTTGGAAGAATCTTTCTGTCTCCCTAAAAGATCCACGTGTCATCGTCATCTGCAAACACAACTTGCTTGGAATCACAATCCAAGAGAACCTTATACTTTTCTAGGGTGTCCATCCCAAGAATTATATCAAAACCGTGCATCTTAAGTGGTATAAGATCCACCTGAATGCAATGTTCAGAAAAGGAAAGAATGCAAGGGGAACACACCTCCCGTAATACCGCAGATCCCAGCAAAGGGGTTTCTAACAACAAACTATCTGCTCTATGACTAATAGTCATATTGCAGTCAAGGATCACTTCTCGTATGATAAAGGAATGCGTAGCACCCAGATCAATCAAAATAGATATGAAGCATGATGAAGACATATCAGAATGAAATAGTTCCATCTGACCTATCACAACTCGAGGATTGACTACTGCTTTGGGTTCATTCATCGCATAGAATCTCACTGTTGCTTGTTGTTGACCCTGTGCTCAATTGTTGGGTGCCGACAAACCAGCTTGGGATGCTTGTCCATGTCCTCTAGAGCCACTCAAAATCTATTTTCTCCGATGACCTTGTTGACTCTGCCTCGGTGGTTGGGTTACCACTGTGTTCCCAACTGTACAATCCCTTGCTAGATGTCCTACCTGTCTACATTGGAGACAGGTTCTATTCTCTCGATATGGTCTAAAAGGTCCAGTTGCTGACGTTGATGCTGTACTGGGGGCTCTATTTGGAGGAAAACTATGGCCCCTACCCCTACTCGACATCCATTGTGTCTGGGTATTGAATCTTGGTGGGGCTACTGGTGTAGAAAATATCAGTTTCTTGAAACTTCCAGACCTCTGTCCTTGAAACTGAGTATACAAATTCTTACTCTTAGTCTGACGCTTCTCAATCACCGACCTTTCTATCCGTCTCACGGATTCCACAAAGGTGGCAAACCTCTCTCTGTTCTCTAAGGCAGACACATGAGTGGTCAATTCAGCGTTCAATCCCTTCTCAAAATGCCGAATTCTCTCTTCATCAGTAGCTTCCATATGCGGACAGAACCACAAAAGCTCCATGAACTAAGCTTCATACTCGCTAATGTTCATTAGTCCCTACCTTAACCTCACAAACTGAGAGATCTTCTCGTCTAGATACGTCTTGGGAAAGTATCTATCGATGAATTCTTGTCGGAATTCTCCCCATCCAATTTCAACACCTGGCCTCTTACCCTCTTCTATTGTCCACCAGTGGCCAACACTCACTTTTAGAACGTATACTACATGCCTCAACTTCTCCGCTTTAGGGATATTGAGGAGTCTAAAGGCCTTCTCCAACTCAGTCAACCACATATCTCCATCGGTTAGGTCTGTTGTACCAGCATAATCTGTGGCTCTAACCCGGCAATGTCGTTCGAAAGTCTTACCGGCTCCCTGTCCTTCATTATGGGCTGGTGCCCTAGGCGCATGTGGTGGCATACTCACTGCCATATGCGTCATGGTTGCCATGAACTGCCCAAACATATTATGGAAGGCTGGGTTTTCCAGTGCAGCTTGGTTAAGCTGGGGATGTTTAGGTTCAGGTTCCTCCCTATTCTGGTCCCTTGCACCTCTTCCTAGTGCAGCAATGCTACTCTCAGTAGCATGTTCTTTGTGTGATCCAAACATCTTTAAGTTCTTCTTCTCCTCCTATATGAGCAGAAAACACTATCAAATAATTGGAAGACACTAGAATAGACTCAACAACCTTAATCCTATGTCTCTGTAGACTCAGCAAACCTAGAGCTCTGATACCACTAATCTTGTGACACACCGTTCGATCAAAATGTAATTAACTAAGTGGAAGCGATAATTAACAGTGGATTACTGAAAATCACTAAAAATTAAAACCATTTACAAAGAGATCCAAACACAACAAAACTCTTTGATCAAGAACCAATATATTTTATTTACATCCTGGTTCACAAGTACATATCCTGTACCATCCCTTCTAAAGGATTACAAGCATCTTCTACGCTGTTAAAACTATACACATGCAACATAAGAACCTCAAGGCATCAAGCCAAAATCTCAGATCGATTCATTAAAAGTACTAGCCACAAATTTCGAGGACCTGAGAGTATAGAGACGACACATAGGACTCTTTATACAAAATAACAACAAGTGCCTCCACCTGGAATATCACTGCTTTCCTTGTTGCTTTTGTCCTTCTCTTACCGTATGTTTTCTACCTCCTCGTCCTCATCCACCTAAAAAGGTTGGATCCCACAGGGGTGAGACAATTGAAAATTGTCCCAGCGAGAGATATAACTCTCTGCCAGAAACATTATTATTGCAGATGAACAGTAATAAATTGAATAGAGGAATCTTTAATAAACAGTAGGACTTAATCATTATTAAGTAGAATAGAGCAATATCATCTTTTAAGGCATTACAGCTACAAATGATAAAGCAATAAATCATCTATTCAGTTTAATAAGGAATATGAAGGACATGTATAATATTTATCCGCTTTATGATACAATAAGCAATGCAAAATCAACAAATGATTTCCGTATTTCATTCTTAAGTAAATACGCTACACGGCTAATTACATTTTACAATCATACATTATGCCCTGAGGAGATGAAGTATACCGTTCATGCTCCAACTGACCATGATTACGTAAAGCATCACTTCCATACATAGGTCAATGGAAGAGCCAGACTCCATCACCTCATCTGTCTCGGTCAGTACGAGACTATATGCATGGCATCTTGTTTCTCTGCTAAATAGCTTTCCAGGGTATACTTGGCAACTTTGCTATAGAGTTATAGCCCATAGCATATACTCTCTTCAGGATATGGCCCGTAGCCAATGCCTGGTATTGTGGAGTTATGGCCCATATCCATACTCATATTGAGATATGGTCCATAACCATTCCTGTGCATAGGATATGGCCCGCAGTCATTCCTACGAGGTGTAAGGATATATTTGCCCATTACCCCCACATATTCAAAAAATATGCATTCCAGGAGTTTCTGAAGGAAAACCGGTTTCACCATCACCAACTTCTGACGATGATGGATCTATGGATAGGGCTCTACGCGATAATATTACACTTGATTAGTTAAGTACATTACCACATTCAATAAACATCAATCAAGATTCCAAAATGGAATTATTAGAACAATTGCTACAAAGAAACATGTAATGCTTTTATCAAGTTCTTGTCAATACTTTATAAAACATGGGAATCTCAATTCCTGATCTCAATACTGGGATTCCACATCCCTCAACAATGTCATCATCATGTTTACTGAATCTGGGTATTCAAACCCTTAGTTCATCATTGATCATGGTTACCACTATCAGGTAGCTATTACCTCCAGGTCATTTGACCAAGGTAAGCATGATACTTGCTACACAGGCATCTCACAAGGCTTTCAAGGCCCATTTAATTTCTTGTTACCTCTTACTAGGTAACAAAGCATATTATGGATCACTAGGCCCATAAAACAATTTCAATAATAAAACATCATAGCTCATACCTGGCTATGCCCAACATCTCATGATACCTACATATTTAGTACACATGATAACAACCATATCAATTACTTATCAACATTATGAAATACAAAGATAACATCACTATTCCCTCATTAGAATTAGGGTATCTCATGACATTCACCCTGTATTGGGGTTTCACTTAACATCATCCTATATTAGGGTTTCACATAACATCACCCTGTGTTAGGGTTTCTCATAACATCACCCTATATTAGGGTTTCAAATAACATCACCCTGTATTAGGGTTTCTCATAACATCACCCTATATTAGGGTTTCACATAACATCACCATGTATTAGGGTTTCACATAATATCACCCTGTGTTAGGGTTTCTCATAACATCACCCTATATTAGGGTTTCTTAATTCCATTATTCAAAATTAGGATTAGGGTTTTCTATTTCATATCAATTTGGGTTTCTCAACCCATTACTCATGATTAGAGTTTCATGATCACATTGTCCAAGATCAATACCCTAATTCAGGACTCCATGCATTTTGGAGAATGCATTGATATTATAATTAATATCTGAAACCTAACACATTGTTCCATATATCTAGGATTATATAATACCTTCATAAGTATCCAATTAAACTTATGCATTGTAATTTCCCTTATTGATTAAGGTATCCATTTTCCATTGATTAGGGATTTAAGATTACCTCACTAATCCAAACCCTAAATCAGTTCTTCCACATATCTTAGAGCACATAACATTATCTATGTATTAAATCCTTCTTATCATTATTCCATGTACTAGGAACACACATCACCATCATACATTATCCAATTGACTTAACCTTTTACCAAGATCATGCACCTATGCTTATCATAGTGCATTTAATTAATTACTTTCATAAGCATCAATTGATAATCACTCCAATTATACTAATCACCTAGGTACTTTAAAAGTATTCCTATTGAAGTCATCCTTGATATACTCTTGAACCATTTATGGGGTTAGTATTACTTACATGGATTGAATCAATTAGACCTTCAAATGGTCTTGAACCAATCGACCTTCAAACGGCCTTGGACCAATCGACCTTCAAACGGTCTTGGACCAATTGACCTTCAAACGGTCTTGGACCAATTGACCTTCAAACGGTCTTGAAGACCGTTAGACCTTAAACGGTCTTGGTTCAATTGAATCTCCAAACGATCTTGAACCTTTTGTACCTCCAAACGGTCTTGAGGTACTTGACCTCCAAATGATCTTGATCTCAAAAATCCTTAAACGGTCTTAAGACCGTTAGACCTTAAACGGTCTTGATCTCAATTCTTCAAACGGTCTTGCCCTAGTTCCTTCAATCGGTTTTGAAACCGTTTGATTTAAATATTATTAAACCCCAAATGGTTTGAGACTGTTTGATCCTCAAATGGTTTGAGACCAAATGTTCCTCAAATGGTCTAAGACCGTTTGGTCATTTCAGCAATGAAACCGATTGGACTTAAATTAGGGTTCAACTTCAATCAATCTAGGGTTTGTAATCAAGGAACCATTAAATGTTGGAACATTTGGAACTAGATAAATTGTAACTATTGGATCTCCATCCAACCATGACACCACTTGACCTCAAATGGTCTTGAGACTGTTTGGTCTCAATCAGTCTTGAGACCGTTTGACCTCAAACGGTCTTGAGACCGTTTGGTCACCAAAAGGTGAAACCGTTTGCTCATGATTTTCTTGAGGTGTGTGATAAGATGACATCATAATCTTCAAGCTTCAAACCTTCGAATTTTTTTGTGATCTTTGTGGTGATTTCATCAACTAATCAAAAGGAAATTCAAGAAAGGAAAAGGAACCAACATATCATGAAGAAATGGAATCAATAATGATATTTAAGGGTTCAAGTTATATAACCCGCCTTCAAAGTTGAATCCAAGATTCAAGCTTCACGTCCTCAATGGTGAATGAAGCTTTCTCAACTGTCCAAGGTCCGTCCTCAAGTCTTTGAGTGAAAAGAATGGCTAAGGTTGAAGATTGAATGGAGAAAAGAAGAAAATAAGCATTGAATTTCGATTTCCACCATGAAATCAAGGTTGAAGATTACTATGGAGCTTACCCTACAGGTTTAGGCACATCAACCTGTTGCTCCTAAGCTCCCTTGTGCACGGCTAAAACAAGGAAAGAAATAAGAGTCGAAAAAGCCTTTCATGTGGGTGAAAAATGGAGTGTATATAAGGGAATTTCAAGAGAGAGAAAGTGTTATAATAATCCTTTAATTCCCAAAATTGGTGCCAGTTATCCCCCTCACTTCCTTGCATACGAAGCCATCATCTTCTCCTTCAAAATCCTCTTCTTTATCCATGAATTAAAGAAAACAAATTAAGCACCTTAATCAATATAATAATAATATCCAAAAATGAGTGGATATTACTTTTTCTTTAACTAATGTGAGTGGGCTCTCCACTCACTTTAGATAATTAGGTGCCATTGCAAGGCACAACGACGTCCATACTTATAAAAATTCAACCATCTCATTTTTGGTTGAAGGGCACTTCCATTAATAAATTTATTTTTGAATTAAATTGAATTAGGGTTTCAATTATGCTTAAATCTTGATTATTTTAATATCAAGATTCTCTCTCTTCCAAAGAGATTCAAATGAGATGCCCCTCTGATTTTCTTATCTCTAATTGATACCAAGAAACATTAGGGAATCTCTAGAAGTGATATTTTGCATATTGAACCCTAGGTTTTGGGTAAATTGCACATTACACCAAAACTAGGTTTTAATGCACAAACATTGCTTAATAAGCTCTTTCTTGGTGCTCAGGATACCACAAGCCATACCTGTGCATCATTTTCATTCTTATGATGCTTCAACACTTGAGGAACATTTATCATGTAACATTTGTAAGTTAACCCCTCAACTTGGGTAATTTGCACTTTAGTCCAAAACAGGAAAAACATTGTTTTCAACATTATTCAAAAAGGACTAAAATTGAAACATAAGCTCCTGTTGAGCCTTAATTACTTTTAAAAAGATAATAGTAAACATATAATTATCTTTCTTAAAAAAACATCTGGGGTTAGAGCATATCCCAGGTCAGGGCTGTTACAAATCTCATTTAGTGTAATGGGTTCTCATAGTTTTTCCCTAAAGTGCTAACCTTGTTTCCTAATGACACCATATACTTGATAAACCTTTGATTACATAATATATGTATCTCCTTGACATAATATAAATCCCTTGTATCACCCTTTCTATGGTTGATTCATTCAAAACCTAATGCATGAACATGCCTATTTATGTGAGTGTTTGATTATACATTAAACTAATGATGGGTTTGACCTGACCTATGCATCCAACTCTATTAGATCTTTGAAGTTACTGATCTTGTGGTGTTTTATGACTTACATGACTATGATCATCCCATTTTACTATGATGATGTTGGAAACCCTAGTTCCAATAGGGGTGACCTAGTGTGACACATATTGCTTTATTTTCTTCCTTTTTGCTCCATTCTTGATATGAGCATTTTGATTATACCTTCCCTTCTCTAATCAGGAAGTATCATTCCTTATGGTCATCTCGATGTAGTTTTTCCAGCTAGATAAACATATGTTGTCCCCTATTTCTATATGTGAACTAGGTTCATTCTTGCATGTATGTTGATATGATGATACCAAGTTGGACAATGACGCCTGTGTTGGGAAATACATGCATAGAGTATAGAAGCGGAATTTTTTTTATCTATCAGTGTTTCCATAACAACAAGATCACGTTAACTACTATGAAATAGGAAGGATGGATATAGAGAGTTATACCTGGTCCTGGAGCAAGTCTAGTGAAAAAACTCACTTCTTTGCAACACCTGACAAGTTGCTCTTGAATGGTGGTTGTACAACTCCTGGTATTCACCACAAACAACTATCTACGTAGCCTCTACGACAACTCTAGTTGTCTGCCAATGGACTGTAGGTTGACTTTACTCTCCGAGCAGTATTCAAAGGACTCCTACCTCTAGAATAGTCCAGACGGACCAATTAGAAATCCTATTGCTCACCAAGAATGAACAAGAAGGAGTTGTCCCTCCCGTTGGTGTACTAGTCACCAACCTACTCTCTTATAATGACAACTTTTTAT
Source organism: Alisma plantago-aquatica (assembly GCA_963693085.1). Classification (NCBI taxonomy): domain Eukaryota; kingdom Viridiplantae; phylum Streptophyta; class Magnoliopsida; order Alismatales; family Alismataceae; genus Alisma; species Alisma plantago-aquatica. The sequence goes on from OY856410.1 coordinate 469,921,253, forward strand.
TTTTTCTCTTCCTTTAGCTATCCCTCCCTATCGGGCATGACTTTCCAGGGCTTTCTTGGTTACCAAAACCAGAGAGGACCACAATTGTCAGAGGAATTGATTCACAGTTGTCTATGTTGTGTCTTGGGAAGCCCCCAATACCCCTCCTTTTATAGGTGAGGTTAGGGTTAGGTCTCCCTGTCCATACAAGATTGTGTGGGAGTGGAAAGGACTAGTAGAACTTGAACTTTTACAACCTACGACATCTGAAATGGCCATTTTGCACACCCATACAGTTGTTTGGTGTGTGGAACAGTCGTCTTGCACTACCAAATGGTCATTTGGTAGTTTCTCGATCGCACACAAATTTGGCAATTTTGATTCCAAATAATATACATATTAATTTTACTTGCTCTCCAAGTATATGCAATTGAAACTATTCGAGGAAAATCCTGAACCTTTGTTCAACCCAAGCGGGCTGCCTCACCCAGGCAAGACACCCATCTCACTTACCCTGATGGCCATCCGGTGAGTTGAGGTGAGTCGGTCGGTTCAATCACATTGAATCGGTCAGTTCAAGGGTAGAACTAAGAGAATTTGATCCTTGATCTGTTTGACCACCCAAACGGTCGTCTCAACAATTGAGACACCCATCTAGCTACCCAAACGACTGTCTCACTTAGTGAGATGGTCATTTGACAGACCTAGTCATCCAATCGAGCAATCAGTTGTGTGAATTGAATACCTAAACACTTTAATAATCAATCTAATTGACATTCAAGATCAAACTCCTCTTCTAGATGAGTTCCTATGTGTGTGACCCTATAGGTCCCATATCACATTGGTAGTGAATATCCATAACTAGATTATGACATCACAAGAAAAGAGTGGTGCCTAGTCGCACATCAGTGCTACCCAAGCGAATGGGAAGTTGGAGAACTTTTAATAGGAATATAAGGTTCATAAGAGACTAATCTAGGTTCTCTCTCATTGAATCTATCACGTGTTGAATTCTTTCGATAGTTTGCTATTGCATGTGCTTAAAACATCCATTGTGAAACCTTCAAGAACTATCCCATAGGTCTTGATCCTTATCTCATAAGATGTTTTACCACGTCCTTCGTTGCTGAATGTGTTTTCATGACAGTTCTCAATATTCCTATATGCTCCCATAAAATCTATTTTAATCACAAATTTCATATTTTGTCTTTGATTCAAGTCAAACTCTTTGACTATCTTGTCAAAATCAAAAGATCCCATTTTTGAGATGCTTGTTTCAATCCCAGATTGAACTTCATAGTTTATAGATTTTATTTGCATTCTTGAAGTTATAAAACCCTTTAGGTTGTGTCACATACACATCCTATGATGTATTCTCTTTAAGTAATTCTATTTCAATCTTCATATGCTAAAGCTTTTAGTCTATTTTAACTACAATAATAAGCCTGACAATTGGTAAAAGAATTTCTATAAAGTTCAACAACTTGAACTAATTTGAAAAATCTTACCCTACCAATTTGTCCTTTTATGTTATCCATATAGGTCTTGATCAGAAGACCCTATTTCACCCTTTAGGTGTTACCCCTTTAGGTGGCGCTATCAATGTCCTACCTTGTTTGCTTACATGGAACCCATATAGCTCAGAAATAGTTTCTAGTTGACTAGTTGGTTCATCCTATATAACCAACCCATCTGAATGGTTGGATTCACAATCCTTCAATCTCAAATGTGTTCTACTAGAAATATTTTGTTTTGTATGATATGATGAACCTTAGATTCCACAACATCTTATGATTCTCATTGTTCTCATTGTACCTCTTTGTTGGCCTTAACCGCTTTGAGTATTACTTTGCTCGCACTCATTCTTTAGGAACCTAGTTATCCTATTAACAAAACAATTTTGTTATTGGATAGGGCAGAATAGTTATGTTAAACTATCATGGTTTATGGATAAACCTTCTCAAGAAACTACTTGCTCAACGTGGGTTTTAATCCCTCATATGTATTGGGACATTCCCAACTTATCATATATGATGTATTGTAAACCATTCAGACGGTACATTATTTAGTGATAGATTTATATTTATGAGGATATAAGAAGATTAGATTTAATTGATAATTATATCATAATTCCTTCATTTTGACACATCCTTATGTTCAGATGAATTTGACTTGTGATACATTATCACAGTTCATTCCTGAAGGTACTCAAGGTATTGATATAAAGTATTTCAACATTTGATCATATCAAAGTATCTTAATACTTTGATCAATTAAACACTTCATTTACAATCTCCTTGAATATACTTTGATCAATTACACACTTCATTTACAATCTCCTTGAACATTTTCAAGAGATTAATTTTTCATTTCATTTGGTACATATCATCATATTAATAGTAAATGAAAATAAATTATTAGTTAATTATATATTGCATTTATTCCATAAGATCTTCATGCATCATATGTATGAGGTCTAATGGAAGACTTATCCTCCCACTACATCTAGTGAAGGATGTCATGTCATATTTGTGCATAAATAAGATTTGCATGTTTCCTTAGGTTCAATAACCAAGAGAATCTAGATCGATATCGATACGTATTCTAGGCATGCACTTCTCATATTCATACAAGATGACTAATGATAGTGATGGTCTTGAGTTATCAATTATAATCCTTTGGTATAAACATTCATCTTTGGATCATTTCACATAAATATCACCAGATGTATAGGGACGATGCCATCCAAGATCATATCTTTGAAATAGAAGCACTAACCATTCTTTATTGATAATCATCCTTGTCCATACAATATGCATAAAGAAAATGTTTCTATTCTAATGGCAGAATGATATAATAGTTTTAATAACTCTATTACATGCCCATTGGGCTAGGATAAATAAAAATATAGACTATGGCTTCTACAACACTTGCTCTGCCTTGTCAATCTTTGTCCTTCTATGAGGACTTTTACTTCTTGTTAGAGCCTGCACATCAGTATGTCAGATCTCTATCTGGTATGACATACCAAAATGAATAAGTAATCAAATTTATCTGATGTTGTTTATACCTAAAGTGGAGGCCTCAGTGCCATCCTTCTTCTCCTTTAGCTCCTTTAACCAGAGTGGGAAATTTTTCTTCCAATGTCCAGGCTGGTGGCAATTGCCTATTTGTTTCTTTACTCCACCTTTTGCCTTGAGATCTGAAGACTTGGGCTTCTGCCTAGCTTTAGAAATCTTCTTAGCTTTGCCTTTGAACTTCCCCTTTGTCTTGTTGATCACATCATGGACTTGGATTTGTCTTTCTCCATTTGTGTCTCAGTTGTCATCAACATGACCAACAACTCTATCAATGACTTGTGAAAGTTGTTCATGTTGTAGTTCATGACAAACTGACTATATGAATATGTCACAGATAGAGAATCATGTCAGTGGCCAACTCTTAGACTAAGGGGAATCCCAATTTAGTTAGGTTCTCCACATACCCAATCATCTTGAGCATATGAGGACCTACTAGATCTATTTATGTCATGTTACATTTGAACAATGCCTTGGAGACATCCTATCTCTCCTGTCTTTCCTGATCTTGGTACATGTTCTTGAGATGTGGGACCATCTCAGTCACCCCCATGCTCTCATTCCACACTTGCAACTCATGGTTCATAAAACATATCATCAGACACTTGACATCCACAACGTCTTTAGTATGCTTCTTATAAGCATCCTTGTCAGCCCTTGGAGCATTTTGAGTCGATTCCTTTGGTTCTAGTATTTCCAATACATAGAGCTTGCACTCCTGCATGAGAACAATTCTTAGCATCCTAATCCAGTCATGGAATTTGTTCCTAGTAAGTTTGTCCTTCTCAAGGACTGATCATAGAGAAAAGTGACGGTTTGTTGTAGCCATTTGGTTCTACAAAATAATTTGGGAAATAATAATTTGGTCTTCGATTAATTAGTGTTCTCATTACTTTGTACAAATTAATAACCCTCATGTATCAATTTAGACAATTGTAGCCGAACAATTTTCTAATGGGCTAAGATCCATATTTCATCAAGTCATGAGTCATCTTTGGATGATCACCCACAATTTGACTATTTAGGTAGGAAAACTTGACAATTGAAACATATGAAACTCTTAGATAGATGATATACACAACTCCTTATTGTAATCATTAACATGCCTCTCGGCCCAGACGCTCTGAGAATCACTAGTTAAGCTTGACCCAATAGACAATATGATAATAATGCACTCCGCTTTGGTGGCACATGCATTACAACCATCACATTTCCACGAGGTAGACAATGCACCATGCTTTGGCATAACCTATGCTTGGTTGAACAATTTTTTCATGTATATTTCTATTGGAAAGAATCTTTGACTTAATATGTTTGATTGAGGGGTTATATATATATATATATATATATATATATATATATATATACTATATCCAATGACCACATATATAGTATGTATCATATACATGCTATATCTCACAACGGGAACATAAAACAAAAGGTTATGGTTATGGCCAAGTCTACTTGTATTTCCTTGGAGCCACAAGGAATTACTACCACCTAGGTCAATCTTCACATCACATGTATGAATATGCGGTTGATGTAGATCTTTGCTTGCCAATCTATAGGTAGATCAGATCAACCTTTGAATTGGTCATCTTACCTATTGGCCGGCCAGTTGGTCCTCCTGTCCAACCGATGTTTGGACTCCTTCCAAATGGTCAGTTGGGCCTCTAGGGACGGTCTTCTGGCTTCCTATCCAACTGATGTTCGGACACCTTCCAGATGGTCAATTGGATCCACCAGGTAGTCATCTGGTTCCATCACTCTGTCTTCCTTGATCCTCCAGACGGTCATCTCGTCTCATGAATTGGTCATCTCAACTGGCGATGAACATCTTCAATGTCATTGCATGAATATAAACTATCCCATGGCTACTTTAACACATTGATTAAAAGAAACCTCTAAATACATTTGAGGGGAGAAAATCTAGGAAATCATTATCTTTACATTGGGAAGAGGGAGGTAGAGGCTTGGTACATAGACTAAGATAAACAAGAACCAATCCGTCCAACCACACAGAGATAAAGGGTTTAGGCCATAACCACACTACACATCCACCATCAAAACTACTTTTAGGGAAACGTGTGTAAATTGCATATATGTCATATATATACATATATATATATATATATATATATATATATATATATATATATATATATATATATATATATTAGTTTGGGATTATGTGGTATTTGATCAGATACACATATGACAACAATTTAAATATTCCCATCGAATGCAATAAATAAACGGTGAAAATCAAAATCTGATCATATCAATTATCCTAAAACATAATAAATTGGTGTGGCTCTGATACCACTGTTGGGAAATACATGTATAATGTATAGAAGTATAAATAAAAAATTATCTATCTGTATTCACATAACAACAAGATCGTATCAAATACTATGAAATAGGAAGGATGATTTCAGTGAGTTATACCTGGTCCTAGAGCAAGTCCAGTGACAAAACTCGCTTCTTTGCAACTACTGACAAGTTGTTGTTGGACGTGGATGTGCAACTCCTGGTCTTCACCATGAACAACTGTCTGCGCAACCTCTATAGTGACTCCAGTGGTCTGGCCACAAACTACATGTTGACTTTGCTCTTTGAGCAGTAGCCAAAGGACCTCTGCCTCTAGAGTAGTCCACACAAACCAACTAAAACTCCTATCATTCAAAGGAAGGAGTTGTACATCTCATTGGCGTACTAGTCACCAACCCTCTCTCCCACACCAAAAACTTCTTAGTTGGTATCTCCCTTTGGCTAACCCTTCCTGTCGGGTAGGACTTGCCTGGGCTCTCTTGGATACCACAACCAGAGAGGACAACAATTGTCAGAGGAACTGATTCTCAGTTGTATGTGTTGTGTCTTGGGAAGCCCCCAATACCCCTTATAGGTGAGGATAGGGTCAGGGTTCCCAGTATGTATGAGATTATGTGGGAGTGGAAAGGACCGGAAGAACTTGAACTTTCACAATCCATGACATCTGAAACGTCCGTCGTTTGGTGTCTGAGATGGTCGTCTCTCATTGATAATCGGCCATTTGTAGTTTCCTAATCACACACGAATTTAGCAATTTTGATTCCAATTAATATACATATTAATTTTACTTTCTCTCCAAGTAAATGCAATCGAAACTATTTGGGAAACATCCCAAACTTTCATTTGACCCAAGAGGGCCATCTCACCCAGGCGAGATGCTCATCTCACTCACCCAGACGGTCGTCTGGTGAGTTGAGTTGAGCCGGTCAATTCAGTCACATTGAACCGGTCGGTTCAAGGGCAGAACTAAGCCAATTCAATCCTTGATCTTCTTGACCACCCAAACGACCATCTCAAAAATTGAGATGCCTGTCTAGCTACCCAAACGGTCATCTCACTTAGTGAGATGGTCAATTGGAAGATCTAGTCAGCCAATTGAGTGATCAGTTGCATGAATTGAACACCTAAACACTTTAGTAATCAATCCAATTGTCGGCCAAGATCAAACTCCTCTTATAGATGAGTTCCTATGTATGTGACCCTATATTTCACCTATCACGTTGGTTGTGAATGTCCATAACTAGATTATGACATCACAAGAAAAGAGTGGTGCCTAGTCGCACATCAGTGCTACCCAAGCGAATGGAATGTTGGAGAACAACTTCAACCTACAATTTGTGTAAGGTGTTGTAGTGATTGTATAATTCCTTTGTCTCTAATATCCAAGATGAACTTGAGGCATGGTTGTTCATCCTCTCAATGTTCAATCCATGTTTCTTGAACCAAGAGCAGAGTCTGAGATAATGTGACCTCAATTTCATATATTGATTCACATGTGCATGCACATGCGTTTCTCAGTCTCTCTTATCAAGTGGCCAGGATATCATACTCCACAAGGAGGGACAAATCCCATATCTATCACTCATAGTCTATCCCATGTGTCAAAGTCTCCCAATCATCAACGTTGTAACAAGGCATGTTGTAGGACTCTGTTTGATGATGTCAAAGCATACCCAATGACATGTCATGAGTGTAGTGATTTCATGTCTAAGAATCACAGTTACCACCTTAAATATGAGAGATGACTATGACCACAAAACCATTTGTCACTCTCAAGGTGGGTCTGTTTGATACACTATTCCCTAACATGTATTTGTGTGGTTAGTTTGATATTGCCATAACATGACATAGTGAGACTCAGTCATCAACCAACTCACACTCCAGTCTTATGTGTTATTAATGTCTATCTACCTTCCCCAATAACAACAAACTAGGGATATAATGATAATATGTATATGTACTCTTAGCATCCATATGATCTCATTTCCACAAGTCTAATACTTGAAGACATACATCATTGAGTAATATCATTCTCTAGACATTGACTATGTATCCTCCTCATCTCACAACTGAGGGAAATAGATGAATTGGAAGCTTGCCTTTATATATGCTATTATTATTAATCAAATTCTTTTAGGTAATTATGCCATGTTAATCATCATATGATTGGCTCTATGGGCATATCTTACCAAAAAACTCCGACTTGTACTTAGAAACAATCACCAACGGATCTCATCCTTAGTGATATAAACATGTCCAACATGCTTCTGCTGTGCTAGTGCTGATTTAGCGGGTCAGAAACACTTTGTTTATAGTCGGTATATTGCATGTTTCTTATGTCTTCGCTTTGAGATGAAACCATCGTAATATGGTATCTGATATTCCATTCCTAACAATTAACTCCTTTGTTGTTACAGTACCTCTACTGAGTCATCAATGGTTGGAATATCTATAAATTCATCATATGAACTTTTAGATCCATATAGTATCACTCGATGTTCATGACACAAGCATACTGGACTTCTATTATAGACTAACATTAATTGCTATTAGTTTGGATATGAGCCTTTTTGTTATCCTCCCTCATCTAATCAGGAACTATCCTTCCTTGTGGTCATCTTGATATGGTTGTTCCATCTAGATAATCCATATGTTGTCCCCTATTTCTATATGTGAACTAGGTTGATTCTTGCATGTATGTTGATATGATGATACCAAGTTAGACAATGATGCCTAAACCCTTGGCGACATCCACCCATATTAGAATGTGATTCTTGTGTACACTTTCCTAATCTAAATTATTCTTTATGCTTGGATCCCTTGTCTTGTTTGGATCATGACCTTGTATGCCCTATTATGAGTTTTTGATCATAGAATGTACATGAGGAACATGAAACTCATGGTGAACATGAAAATGCATGGAACCTTGAAATGACATGAAACTTGAACCACACATACATGATCAGCTATAGGCTAGTAAAGGATCACCGAACATGTAATTAACCAAAGTGGAACCTAACTTGGCCCAAACCCCAAAATGAATCTAGTTAGGGTTAATGAAGAGAATCTAATGCATGTATCTAATCTTGTGCTTAACTAGGTGTTGGTTGAGATCTAGATGGTCAAGGATGGGTTATGAAATCTCTAAATTAGGTATGGGCTTTAATAATTATCTTGAAAAACACTAGAGGGGGGTGAATAGAGTTTTTAAAATATTTTATCAATAATTTAACTCAAACAACCACAATTGTAAATGGAAGAAGGAGACTGGTGTTTAGAGTGGTTCCAACTTTAGCAAATACTAAAGTTGTCAGTCCACTACCCGGTTGCTTACCCAACCGGGATTTTGAAAGTATTTATTTTATTACCTTCACAAGGATTTATACAAAATACAATACTTTCTTTACACCCCTTGAACAACCTTCACTTGAAGTAGATGCACCAACTTGAGGTAGCCTTCTTGAAGTAACTTCAAGCTCCCCCTTGAAGTAGCCTTCCTCTCTAGAAGTAACCTCCCGTTGCACCAGCCTTCTTGAAGTAGCTCAAGGTCCCCTTCTTCACCAAGAAGATCTCCACCCTCTCCAATCCGCAGCCTCCAACCTAGGAGTAGCAAGGAGAGTACAAACAATAATAGAGAACAAGAAAGGAAAAGGAAATTACATCTTATCTTTTTGTAGCACAAGGCTTGATTTGCCTAGATCAAGCATATAGATCTCCTAGCCAAAGTGTATGTAATTGTAATTGCAGTGGATAGGAGATGCTAGCCTATGGGACACGAATTTTGAGCTAAGGAAAGAAGTAGCCAATTGTCACAATGCTCAATTGCTCACAAACAGATTGCACAAAGTCAATGTATGCTCAAAGATTTCTCAAGTGTAACAAGTAAGTGTATTTAGGTGTCCTAAGGCATGTCCTATTTATAGGAATGTCCTACAAGTGCTTAAGGACGTTCTAGACACCTTCTAGGGGTTTCTAAGTGCTTAACTAGCCATTAGGTACAAGTTTGTTGCTTTAGTAATGGCTAATTAATTAATTCTGCAGTTGCTGTCAGAGACCATCTCGGTCGAGAAATAGTCGACCGAGACTCCTACTCGGTCGACATTTTGTCGACCGACAGGCTCTCTGGATCAAGTGTATGCAACGTTCATCTCCAACTGCCAACCACCTTGTCGGCTGTGTCTAACGACTACTTGGGTCTTTCTCGGTCGAGAAGATTGTCGACCGAAAGTGTCTCGGTCGAGGGGTTAGTCGACTGAGGTTGACCCTGTTTCAATTTTTCAATTAAAGCACTAAGTATGTGTATGAGTGTGCATGTGTGACAATATTGAAGGGGATGACCTATCTAAATGTGGTGTTTAGCTAGGGATAATCTAACGCTTGATTTACATGAAATTTAAGTACTTGTACATTATATATTTGTACAAGTTTTTACAAAGCCATTACATTTCATGAAAATATAAACATGTAAGCATATGGATTTCCCTAGTACTTTGTCATCCACCTAAATCCTGCAACACTCAAGTAGCTCGTTAGATCAACAAGAATGAAATGTTTGTCATTATCAAAGCAAAGGGATTTATAGATGTCTATTTAGCCAACAATCTCCCCCTTTTTGAAGATGACAAACATTTCCAAAATATAAATGAAGGAAATATAAAACATATGAGTTTCATACCTTAAGATTACCTTTTGTAGCTTTCTCTCTTTTTTATAAAATGTGTGCTTATTATTCCCCATGAATTATGGAACATGAAATCCAATTCTTTAGGGAATATAGCAACTTTCAATGTAAAGCCAAGAGTTTATGAAACTCATTGATTGAGTGATTGAGTTTTGCATAAATACTAAGTTTTATATGTATTTCTCCCCCTTTGTCATTTCAAAAAGATATCCGTTTAAGAATTAAAATTCCCCCTTAATTAGATGTCCCATCAAAATCCAATGGAAAAGGATGTCCATTAAAAGCCAAAATGATGCAAGTGAAAGTTATCGTTAAGAAGAACAAATATCAAAGAAAACATCTTCCAAAGGAGTGATAAGCAGTTGCTTCCTAATTTTGTTAAATTGGTCAAGTGGAAGCGGTTTTGTAAAAATATCAGCCAATTGATCTTCCGTATCAACATGATGAAGGGAAACATGATTCTTGGAGATATGATCCCTTAAAAAATGATGACGGATTTCAATATGTTTAGCTCGGCTGTGTAAAATAGGATTATGTGCTAAATTTATAGCGCTCGTGTTGTCACAAAAGATAGGCGTAGATGAAAGAGAAAAACCATAATCATTTAACACTTGTAGCATGTAAAGTACTTGAGCACAACTAGATCCGGCTGCCATATATTCAGCTTCAGTTGTAGAGAGAGCAACCGTGTTTTGTTTCTTGCTAAACCAAGATACTAAAGCTCTCCCTAACAAGAAACAGCCACCACTAGTGCTCTTGCGATCAAGTCGACAACCAACATAATCTGCATCAGTATAAGCTTTAAAATCCAAGGATTGTCCTTTTGGATACCATAAACCAAAACATGTAGTGCCTGCTAAGTATCGAAGAATTTGTTTAACTGCTTGAAAATGAGAATGCATAGGTTGTGATTGAAATCGAGCACAAAGACCAACGGAAAACATAATGTCCGGTCTAGAAGCAGTTAAGTAAAGCAAACTACCAATCATGGCTCTATATAAGGAATCATCAATAGGTTCCCCATTTTCATCCTTATCTATTTTAATAGAAGTAGCCATAGGAGTAGTAGCATGTTTGCACTGATCCATCCCAAAATGTTGTAAGAGTTCTTTAGTATACTTTTCTTGGCATATAAAGATTCTGGTAGACGTTTGCTTAATTTGAAAACCAAGAAAGAAAGTTAGTTCACCCATGAGGCTCATTTCAAATTCTTTTTGCATAATGTCACTGAATTGTGTGCACAACGAATCATTAGAGGCTCCAAAAATAATGTCATCAACATATATTTGCACAACTAGGAAATCAGATGTATATGTTTTGAAAAATAAAGTAGAATATGAATTTCCAATAGAAAAACCATTATAAAAAAGATATGTCTTGAGCCTTTCATACCAATTTCTAGGTGCTTGTTTTAAACCATAAAGTGCTTTCTTAAGTTTATAAACATAGTCACCTTTTTCCGGTATTTCAAAACCGGGTGGTTGAGCAACATATACTTCTTCTTGAATGATACTGTTTAGAAATGCACTTTTTACATCCATTTGGTAGAGTTTGATGTTTTTATGTGCAGCAATAGCTAGCAACATTCTAATAGCTTCAAGTCTAGCTACTGGTGCATATGTTTCGTCAAAATCTATTCCTTCTTGTTGATTATATCCTTGTGCTACTAACCGAGCTTTATTCCTTATTACTTCTCCTGCCTCATTTAGCTTATTCCTAAAAACCCATTTAGTTCCAATGATGGTTTTATCTTGTGGTTTAGGAACTAAATCCCATACATCATTTTTAGTGAATTGATTCAATTCTTCTTGCATTGCTATTATCCAATAATCATCTTTAAGAGCTTCAGATATCTTCTTAGGTTCAATGATAGAAACAAAAGCCATGTTTGCAACATCCTTAAAGGAAGACCGAGTTTTTACTTTATCATTAGGATCTCCAATAATTAGTTCTTGAGGATGATCCTTAATAATCCTAGGTGTGGATTGTGGTTCAGCTTGGTGATTGTTTGTAGTAAACTTTCTCACTATCATTTGGTATGTTTAAGTTTTCGAATTGATTAGTGAGATCAATTATTTCTAGATTTTTAGATTTGGATTCTTCATGAAAAGAAACATGAATAAATTCCTCAACTTTTCTAGAGATAGTATTATATACTCTAAAAGCTTTGCTAGAAGTGGAATATCCCAAAAAGAATGCTTTGTGTGATTTAGAGTCAAACTTATCTCTATCATCTTTGGTATTTAAGATATAGCATGTGGATCCAAAAGTATGAAAATAGTAAACTCTAGGTTTCTTAGAATGTATTATTTCATATGGAGTTTTCTTCAAATGAGAGTGAACAGTTACTCTATTTAACACATAACATGCGGTGTTCACAGCTTCAGCCCAAAAGGTTTTGGGTGTGTTATGTTCGAGCATCATAGTTCTAGCCATTTCTTGTAGCGATCTATTTTTCCTTTCAACTATACCATTTTGTTGTGGAGTGCGTGGAGCAGAAAAGTTGTGAGTATACCCTTGAGATGTGCAAAATTCTTCAAATACATGATTTTCAAATTCTCCACCATGATCACTTCTAATAGTACATATTTTGCTTTGTAATATATTTTCAATCATAGGGCAAAATTTTATAAAAGCATGAATAGTATCATCTTTGGTTGCAATAAAATGTACCCATGTATATCTATTATAATCATCAACAATAACAAAACAATATCTTTTGCCACCGATAGATTGTGTCCTCATAGGTCCAAATAAATCCATGTGAATTAATTCTAAAGATCTACTGGTGCTAAGTTCATTTTTAGGTTTAAAAGAGGTTTTTGTTTGCTTTCCCAATGTACATGGTTCACAACTTTCAACTTGATCAAAGGATAAAGTAGGCAAACCACGAATAAGATCATATTTTACTAACTTTTTGATAACATGTGAACTAGCATGTCCTAGCTTTTTATGCCATAATTGTAAAGTATTTTCATTTGCAAGCAAGCATTTTCCTACTACAGATTTCATAGAGTTAGGTCTAAGAATATAAATATTTCCAACTCTTTTTCCTTCATAAACAACATTTGTAGTGTTTTCTATTAATAATTTGCAGCAGGTTTTGTTAAAAAAACATCATAGCCACTATCACATAATTGACTAACACTTATCAAATTATGGTGCAAACCATCAACAAGTAGAACATTCTTTATTTTGAGATTTGTACCAACATTACCTATTCCAACGATTGTACCTTTACCGTTGTCTCCAAAGGTGACTGTTCCACTTTTCTTTTCTTGAAAAGTTTTGAATGCATCCTTATTTCCGGTCATATGTTTGGAACATCCACTGTCAACTACCCAATCCTGCATGAAAATATAGATTTTGGTACCCATGTGATGGTCTGATATGGTTAGAATCACTTAAGTATAAATTGCATAAAGATTCTGATTCAGAAATCCAGTCGGTCGACAATTGTTCGACCGACATTTTTCTCGGTCGAGTAATTTTCGATCGAGAAGGTTACTGTAAGATAAATAAAGAAACACACAAATTCAGCTCGGTTGACCAGTTTTCGACCAAAATACTTGCTGTAGATTTTGATTTGTTACAGGCATCTGGTCGGTCGACAAAAGTTCGACCGATTATATTTCGGTCGACAATACTTCGACCGACTATTTTTCTGCTTCAGTACAGCAGTTCAGAAAATTACCAATATGCATGAAAACCTTTTGTTTAAGTTGAGATGAGATAATATCAATTGCAAATTGAGCATTTGATCATATCTCAACTGTATGGTTTTTGATTCTACTAAGTTTGAGGTTTTGGGACCCAAACTAAATCAGAATCCTTGGTCTTATAAGGGCATGAGAATGAATAATGTCCAAGACGTAGACAAAAATGACAAGTAATAGAGTCAACTTCATATCTCTTTTTAGGAATTGTATTTTTAGGTACGAACACAGTTCGAGTTCTCTTGGGTTGATTTTTCTTTGGAGCATATCCCAACCATTTTGTTCCATTGAAACTAGAGGAGGCTTTTAGGATGTTTTCAAGGATATCTTTTCTTCTTAACTCATGTAGATTCTTTTGTAGCTTAGCAATGTCATTCATCTTCTTGTGTAAATCTTTTCTAGCTTGATCTAAATCAAAGAACAGGGAGTCTCTTTCTTGTACAACATTTTCATAGTCTAGATGGTTACACAAAATTGGTTGAGTCTGAAAATCTTTTAGTTTAGCTAACAATTCAGTCTTTTCTTGAGAGAGAAGATCAACATTTGTTTCTAGAGAGAGTAGCTTGTTAGTGAAATCATTTAGAGATGTTTTTAAAGACAAATTCTCAAGATCAATGTTGTTCTTTTCAGAAGAGAGATCATTTAATTTAGCATATAGCTCATCATTTGTTTTGATAACCTTCTTTAGTTTCTTCTTGACATCAACATATTTATCATGAGTTTCTTGTAAACTAGTAATTAACTCTTCTTTAGGAAGATCAAGTAGGCTTACCTCTTGAGAGTCTTCATTATCTTCTCTAGCCATTAGACATTCCACCTCTTCTTCCTCGCTTTCACTTTCACTTGACTCGTCCCATGCGGCTTTATATGCTTTTTCTCCCCTCTTCTTGTGTGAGCTTTTCTTTCCTTTCTTTGCTTTAGGACATTCATTTTTGAAATGTCCTTTCTTTCCACACTCAAAGCACCTAGGAGGAGAAGAAGAAGAACTAGAAATTTTGTTAGATTTAAATCTTCTATATTTCTTACCATTGACAATCAATGCCTCTTCTCCTTCTTCTTCACTTGACTCTTCACTTTCTGGTGTGATTATCTTTGAAGCTTTTAGAGCCATATCCTTCTTCTTTCCTTGCTGAAGTTCACGTTCTCTTCTTTCTTCCTCTTCTAGGGTTGCTTCATGGGCTTCTAGATTTCCAATGAGTTGCTCCATTTTCAGCCGAGTGAGGTCATTAGCTTCTTCAATGGCTGTCACCTTTGGCTTGTATTTAGGAGGAAGTGATCGAAGGATTTTGGATACCTGATCTTCTTCAAGAACAGTTTTTCCTAAGGCATTTAAACCATTAACAATAGAAGAGAATTTTGCAAACATTTCACTAATAGATTCATTTGGATCCATACGGAAATGTTCAAACTTTTGTTTAAGCATGCTAATCTTAGAATTCTTGACTTGAACTGTACGCTCATAAGTTATGGACAGTCTATGCCAAATTTCATAGGCTGTGTCACAGTTTGATATCCTATTAAATTCTCCTACTGAAATTGAACAATATAAAATGGTTACAACTTTGGCATTCATTTGAGCCAACTTTACCGTGTTTGCATCCCACTCTGCATATTGTGTTTGAGGAAGCTCGTATGGGGTTGACACCATCCTCCATAAGTCCCAATTGATGCCTTGGAAGTAGAACTGCATCCTTCTCTTCCAATATGTGTAGTTTGTTCCATCAAACGCCGGAGGTCTAGCAACAAGTGTCCCTTCAAGGTTAAGGTTGTTGAGCACTCTGTCCCCCATTCTTTAAGACCTTGTTAGGGTTCCTTGAAGCCTTCTCTGATACCAATTGAAAAACACTAGAGGGGGTGAATAGAGTTTTTAAAATATTTTATCAATAATTTAACTCAAACAACCACAATTGTAAATGGAAGAAGGAGACATGTGTTTAGAGTGGTTCCAACTTTAGCAAATACTAAAGTTGTCAGTCCACTACCCGATTGCTTACCCAACCGGGATTTTGAAAGTATTTATTTTATTACCTTCACAAGGATTTATACAAAATACAATACTTTCTTTACACCCCTTGAACAACCTTCACTTGAAGTAGATGCACCAACTTGAGGTAGCCTTCTTGAAGTAACTTCAAGCTCCCCCTTGAAGTAGCCTTCCTCTCTAGAAGTAACCTCCCGTTGCACCAGCCTTCTTGAAGTAGCTCAGGGTCCCCTTCTTCACCAAGAAGATCTCCACCCTCTCCAATCCGCAGCCTCCAACCTAGGAGTAGCAAGGAGAGTACAAACAATAATAGAGAACAAGAAAGGAAAAGGAAATTACAACTTATCCTTTTGTAGCACAAGGCTTGATTTTCCTAGATCAAGCGTATAGATCTCCTAGACAAAGTGTATGTAATTGTAATTGCAGTGGATAGGAGATGCTAGCCTATGGGACACGAATTTTGAGCTAAGGAAAGAAGTAGCCAATTGTCACAATGCTCAATTGCTCACAAACAGATTGCACAAAGTCAATGTATGCTCAAAGATTGCTCAAGTGTAACAAGTAAGTGTATTTAGGTGTCCTAAGGCATGTCCTATTTATAGGAATGTCCTACAAGTGCTTAAGGACGTTCTAGACACCTTCTAGGGGTTTCTAAGTGCTTAACTAGCCGTTAGGTACAAGTTTGTTGCTTTAGTAACGACTAATTAATTAATTCTGCAGTTGCTGTCAGAGACCATCTCGGTCGAGAAATAGTCGACCGAGACTCCTACTCGGTCGACGTTTTGTCGACCGACAGGCTCTCTGGATCAAGTGTATGCAACATTCATCTCCAACTGCCAACCACCCTGTCAGCTGTGTCTAACGGCTACTTGGGTCTTTCTCGATCGAGAAGATTGTCGACCGAAAGTGTCTCGGTCGAGGGGTTAGTCGACCGAGGTTGACCCTGTTTCAATTTTTCAATTAAAGCACTAAGTATGTCTATGAGTGTGCATGTGTGACACTATTGAAGGGGATGACCTATCTAAATGTGGTGTTTAGCTAGGGAGAATCTAACGCTTGATTTACATGAAATCTAAGTACTTGTACATTATATATTTGTACAAGGTTTTACAAAGCAATTACATTTCATGAAAATATAAACATGTAAGCATATGGATTTCCCTAGTACTTTTTCATCCACCTAAATCCTGCAACACTCAAGTAGCTCGTTAGATCAACAAGAATGAAATGTTTGTCATTATCAAAACAAAGGGATTTATAGATGTCTATTTAGCCAACAAAGCGATTACATTTCATGAAAATATAAACATGTAAGCATATGGATTTCATGAAAATATAAACATATGCTTGGATCCCTTGTATTGTTTGGATCATGACCTTGTATGCCCTATTATGAGTTTTTGACCATAGAATGTACATGAGGAACATGAAACTCATGGTGAACATGAAAATGCATGGAACCTTGAAATGACATGAAACTTGAACCACACATACATGATGAGCTATAGGCTAGTAAAGGATCACCGAACATGTAATTAACCAAACTGGAACCTAACTTGGCCCAAACCCCAAAATGAATCTAGTTAGGGTTAATGAAGAGAATCTAATGCATGTATCTAATCTTGTGCTTAACTAGGTGTTGGTTGAGATCTAGATGGTCAAGGATGGGTTATGAAATCTCTAAATTTGGTATGGGATTTAATAATTATCTAAATATGGCTGTCTGGCTTGAAATGTGATACATATGTATGCCTGTTTACTTGTTCACATATTTCCATGTAGTATTCTAGTATGTACTTGATGCTTGTCATGTGTTGTTATTTTATAACTTTCACACATAATATAGAAATGCATTATACAAATGTTGAAACATGATTTTTCTCAATGACTTTGGCTATTGAGGTCCTTCACATCTAAAAGAGTTAGCTAATCTTCAGCATCCTTACAAATCCTTCCATTAGGAAGCTCATCAAAGGCCTTATGATACATGATATTGATGGTATAATTGGAGTATCATGACATAAAATATGGGCTCTTGCTTTGCTAAGTACTTAACATGTTTATTATTGTTCATTTGTTTCAATGAATCTTTTTGAATTATGCAAAGCTTATGTATATGTAGCTTTTATCCCTGTACTCAACACCTCATGTGATTGACCTACCTTGTTTCACATTTTTTATAGGTTCAGGGACGACTAGAAGTTGATGGGATGGGAGAGATATGTTAGGTGTACTTGTCGTGGGATCCCTAGTATACATGAGTAGACTTGTAAAAATGTACTCTGGAATATGTATATGAAATCTTGTAATAAAAGCATGTTTCTTAATAATATTTTTGAATGTTGAGATTATGATTGGTGGTTCTATCTTGTAATCTAATCATGTATGATAAGATTTACACTTCCTAATTTGTGGTTTGTTAATACCATGCTAGGGACAGATGCCTAGGTCCTATCACCATTGACTTTGTAGTCATTTGGTGTTAGGATTTGGGTAACAAATGGTTCCATGACAGATCCCACCATTATTTTTCTTTACCTCTGCATGCCACCTTAAATTCTTTGCATCCATGGGATTGGAAAACAAGCATTGAGACTACAGTATTATAGGTAGATACCACATCACCTTGGTAGGAGAGCCACCTTTGAACTTCCGCAAAGTCGTTATTGTGTACCTTGATGCTTAAAATTTGAACAATCTTTCAAATTGACATAGTCCTTTTGAAATAATGCACAACCATTCGAGCATGCATGTATCTTCTTAGCCTTCATATCCATTGGGCACAACATTTTCTTTAATTCATATGTTATGATTGGAAGCTCATTGCCTTCAGGAAGAATTTCTTTCAACAAAGACAATGACGTGAAGCTTTTGTCTCTCCATCTATTGTTAGCCTTCAAAGTATACAATCTCAACACAACACTTCGCTTTGTAAACTTAGTACAACCTAAGTATAACAGTATCTCAACGTCATGCATAATGTTTCTAAATAAGGAAGGTGGATCGGTGTGTTCTACCCCAAAACAATCTAGCATCACATCAACCATGTCCATTGGAATCAGTTTGTTCACATCTACAACATTGGTGGCAATTTCTTCTTCAACACAAGTATTGTTATCGACATCCACTGATCTCGTTGTTGGATTCTCTCCATCCAGTAACATTATGTATATCTTGGTATAATTCCATTGTACATGACATGACTTTTGATTTCATCAACAATGTTGACTTTTAAGTTGTTGCCGCAATGCCTACATGGATAGTAGAACCTATCTCCAGGTTGTTTCCTATGCTCCTCTACAAATCTTACAAACTTGTCAAGACCAACAATAAACTCTGGAGTGCAACAATTTGGAATGGACATTCATGATCTATCCATTCTATGATCAAAGAAAAACAAGAATTCATATTTAGGTTTTACATGATTAGGGTTTAGGATTTATAAATATATTAGGGTTTATTATTTTGAAGTTAAGGATAAGGGTTTTTAGATTACAATTTAAGGTTTACAAATGAGGGTTTATGGTTTACAAATTAGGGTTTAGGGTTCAGTAATGAATGTGTGTACCACCTATCCCATTCTTGAACACCTAATGTGACTAGTAAGTATATAATGTGTATTCGGATTTCAAGAGAACTTCAACAACATTTCCCCACAATTCTCCATGTAAACTAATGTAGATGGGCAAATGTCCACCAACATATGTACTTAGAGAACAAATGGGGAAGTTTTGACAAAACATCTTGAAATCTGAATATAAATTATACACTTACATCCTAAGTGAGATTAAGTGTTCAAGAACAGTCCCAAACTGGGGACTATCCAAGATTTACTCCTAATGAGTAAATCTTAGATAGGTTTATAGGCCAACAAAATACATGTATATATATTGTCATTCCTATCCCTATGATCATGGTTTCATCATTCATATCCTATGTTTTATGTAACGCCATTTAATTTAATCCATTCTTTGATTTGGGTTAGTTCATTCATGCATTATTAACCCAAATAAATCAATATTAGTCAACTACACAATCTTGAAGAGAAATTATTGAACAAAGTTAAATTAATCGCTAACAAGAGAGAAAGAAAGAAATATTAATTAATTAAGTTCATTCATGCATCATTACACTCAATTAATGATTAATATTAATCACCATATGTTGGAACTTATGGATAGAAAGAAACAATAGAATATTCAACATCACCATAAAACCAAGGAGCACCATCATCACCCATATTATTTCAGATCTTCTTATCCTTTCACACTGCAGGGAAGAAGATAAAGGAGGGCTTAGATGACTCACAGGAGGGGTAATCAGAGGCTAGATTTCTCTGCGACCTGAAGGAGATGATGGGTGATGAAACTAGAATCGGCATGCTGCAGCAATAGATAGGATTTTGCACTATTTACATAGACTGGTGTTTTAGCATTTTAACTCGAGTTTTCATACTTCGAGGCTTGTTATGGGGTGCCTCCCCCACAGACTATCTTCTTCATTATTTAGAACTCCCCACCCTTTATTTTAGCACATCACTAGTGTAACAACCGACATAGCAGGTGCTATCTTGCTAATGTCTTTTATTAATGAATGATGTTTTATAAAAAACAATGATTAATATTAATCAACCACACAATATTGAAGAGGAATTATTGAAATAAGTTAAATCAATCACTAACAAGAGAGAAAGAAAGCAATATTAATTGATTAAGTTCATTCATGCATCATTAACCCAACTTAATCAAAATCTACTTCTAATCAACCACTCACCACAATGGTGGAGCAGGCTACAACGGTGACATCCAGAGGTGGGGGTGGAGGTGGTCGTGGCTAGAGTACGATAGAGGTGGGGCTACTACAGTCCCTGGAGCAGGAGGAGCAGCAGTCGGAGGCTAGAAAAGTAGTAGAAATATCTACTCGGAGAGCTGGAGTAGTAGTAGTTGCGACTGGAGCACTAGTGATGGCAAGTAGAGGAGGATGTGGAGAGCTGCATAGTAGTAGGGTAGTAGCAAGGCAGAGATAAGCGGAGGAGACAAAGAGCATTGGACAAAATTGCCATAGGAAAAATCATCTATGATAAAATAGAAGATTGAGGGACAGAAACATTTCGTGGGTGCTATAAGTGAACTTCATCGCCAGTTGTTAATGGAAACTAACGACTAAGTACTTAGTCATTGGTTACACATAACAAACTGATACATAAACCGGTGCTGACAAACATGGCTATGCAGACCAATAGGGTTGTGTTGGTGACTTCCTCGTTAGTTTTTACGTCTAACAACGACAATAGAAACCCTAATACCAAAAGAAGTTGGCCTTTGTCAAGATGCTTAGTCATCAATTTCCTTCTCTAAAATCGATGACTAAGTAAGCACATCAATTTTGATTGTTACCTGGAAACTGACGATAGAGATCCATCCCCAAACAAAAAAAGTTAGCCTTAACAAGGTAACTTAGTTGTTAGTTGTGCACAAAAACTGAAAACGCAAAGGAAATTTGGGGAGGAAATATTTTTGTAGGAAAAATGTGTGAAAGCATTCAAACATCAGTTCCTTATAAAAAATTGATGACAAAGACCCTTCTACAAATAAAAAAAAGTGGGCTCCAGCAAGGGGATTGTTTCGTCTGTTCCTCCACCTAACCGACAACTCAGAAGTAGTTTGGGGGGAATAATTTTTTTTGTGGGGACATGAAGAGAAATCTACGTCATTGGTTCTAAGAGGAACTAATGCTAAAGTTGAATCTTTTGGAGGAAAACATTTTCCTCTAAAAAATTGTATTTTATGGGTTTTCTAAGACGTCAGTTTCACTTAAACATAACTGACATTACATTAAAAGTGGTACATGTGTCTTTTCTAAATCGGAGGGACTTGATCAACAGTAACAGTTGTACATAATAATTGACGTTATAGATAGTATAGTGTCAGTTTTTCTTTGTAATCAATGTTAGAAAAAGTAACATTAGATGTCAGAAATGTACTGGTGTTCTCCATGAAGGACTCATGAAAAGTATCCTATATTCTAGAAACCAAGACCTATAAAGATATATCTAGAAGTGTTCTTGGCCTAAGATAAAGTACATACATTGACATAGTGCTAAAAAGGTTTAGCGTGACAAATTTTAGTAAAGGAAACTCACCCATATCTCATGGAATAAGTCTCTCTAGAACTCAATCTACCAAATCTTTGGAAGAGCATGCACACATTAGTAAGTCATCAACAATTGGATCTATCATGTATGCAATGGTATGTACATTCCTAGATGTATCATATGCTTTGAGCATGACGAGAAAGTACTAGTCAGATCTAGGTGATGGTCATTGGATTGTTGTAAAGAACATTCTTAATTACTTGAGAAGAACTACAGAACAATTCAAAATTTATGGGGCTAAGGAAGGGTTAGTTGTAAAAGGTTACACAAAGGCAAGATTCCAAATTGATAAGAATAATCATGGATTGCAATATGGATTCATGTTTTTCCTAAAAGATAGAGTTGTTAGCTGATGATTTTCCAAGAAAGAGACTGTGGTTGGTTCTACAACAATGATTGAGTATATTGTTGTCTCCAGTGCAACAAAGGAAGTAGTATAAATCAAGAAGTTCATTAGTGCACTTGGGATGGTTCCAACCATTAAAGACACAATAGAGATTTATGTTGACAACAATAGATCTATTGCACAGGCTATGGAACCCAAATCACATCAGTGTTCTAAGCACATACTAAGGTGTTATCATCTTATACGTGGGATTAAACAAAGAGGAGATATAAATCTTTGTAGAGTACCAACTGCAAGCAATTTTGTTGATCCTATAATTAAAGAACTTTCACAAAATAAACATGATGGTCATTTATATGTAATGGAATTAGGTTCATGAGTGATTGGATCTAGTACAAGTAGGACACTATTGGTTATATGTCCTGATGCCATCTTGTGATGATTCTATAAGGGATATTCAAAACTTAGTTTGATTACAAATTAAAGTAATTTCCACTTATTATGTTTAATAAAACATGAGAAACTTATGGATCACTCTCGTGAAGAATGCTCCATATATGATATTCTCCTGGATAATACTGAGGAACCTATTACTTCATATGATGCTAGTGTTAAATGGCTTCTTGAAGAGGAAAAATGGTATTTTTCATATGGTATAAACATTCGTTCCATAACTAATTCTCAAAGGAAGACTAAACCAAATCTAAAAGTAAAACCTTTTGTTTCAAATGGTATCAAATACATTGCCTTATGTAATGATGAAGTAAATGAATTTGATATCTAGGATATGGATTGTGTTGTGAATGTTGATGGACATCCATCCACACAGACACCAATGCCTAAAATATGGAAAAATAAAAGGAAATATATTCCTATTGCCACTACATTCTCAGATGGTACTGTTCTAGAAAATTCAATGATCAAATAAGAAACTACTACCCAACCTACTACTCCACTTAATGAAGTTTAGACTGCTCGCCTAGTTGTTGATAATGTTTCTAATCTAATGTCTACAAATGTTACTCATTCTTTAGTTTATCCTTTGACTGGAAAAGTTATTCAACATTGTCTTGATGGAATTCCTATTTATTTCCTGAAATTCTGAAGCACTGGATGATCCTCTTATATTATAACCTGCTTCTTTCTCTAGTAAGTAGGCTGAAACAAGAAGTTTGAGTGGTAATATGAAGAGACCATCATATTAAACACAAAGCCAAAAAAAGAAATGGGTTGAGGAATTTAACGAGGAGGAGGAGAATGAAACTCCCACAAGTTAATTTATGAATAACATATTGGAATATTTGTGGCATCAATCACAATAATATGATCACTTGTGTAATAGAAATAATATCATCCTCCCATGCTTACTATTCTTGAACCTCAAATATTTTCTTCTAGGGTCGATGAGGTTATACATAGACTAGGGTACTCAAATTCTCATAATTCTTAGGTTTGAGGCTTGTCTAAGGGTATCTGGCTCTTAAGGCAGATACATATTTGCAGTGTTTGACTGGAAGTCTCAACAATTCCTCCATTGTTGTTTAAATGAGAAATACTATCTTACTATTGTATATGTTTATCCAAATATGACTACTAGAAGGACATTTTAGAAACACCTACCTCATCTACAATCACATATCAATAGATTTTGGGCATTCATGGGAGATTCTAATTCAGTGTTATTGGATTCTGAATAACAAGGTGGAGGGACATTCAGTAATAATGAGCCATACACGTTACAAAGTTCTATTCTTCAGGCGATCTAACTGATATGGGTTATTCTGGTTTTCCATTTACTTATAACAAAAGCTCTCTCCATGAAAGATTAGACAGTGTGTTCATAAATTATCTATGACTTCAATCTAACTATGAAGGCTCCTAGAATTTGTTCTGATCATAATCATATCTTTCTCAACATCACAAGATAAATAAAGTAACTCATCTACATAATTTTGACATCAATGACTACATCTTAGGAACAAATGGAATGTTTACCAGCACTTTTTAAGACTATTTCAACTATGGACTTCCAGACTCTAAAATCATTACCTACTAAAATATAGGTTTTCTAGACCCTTAAAAATATGGTTTGGAACAAGGGCCCAGGCCCTAATGGTATAAACATCAAGTTCATCCTCTATCAT
Organism: Alisma plantago-aquatica; assembly: GCA_963693085.1. Classification (NCBI taxonomy): domain Eukaryota; kingdom Viridiplantae; phylum Streptophyta; class Magnoliopsida; order Alismatales; family Alismataceae; genus Alisma; species Alisma plantago-aquatica. The sequence continues at coordinate 469,945,662 of OY856410.1, forward strand.
TGGTCTAAAGTAGGTCTACCTATGATTTGTACTATCTAATATGCTATATTGGGTGTTCCATTATTAAGTCAAATGTGTAATGACAATGTTGTTTTTATTCCAAAAATTTCTCAATATATTCAAGTGTGTTCAATTGCTCTTGATTTCTTTGAGTAATGTTGGATTAAAATTGGTTGCAAAAATAACTGTGGAATGGCTAAAACCTTTTGTGTCCAATTGGATAGATCATGCTTAAAGTTCTTTCCAGACTGAAGCATTTCAGACAATATCATTTTGGTTCAAGAACTTATTCACAATATGTGGCACTCCCATTTAGCACATATGATGGTAATGAAGATTGATATGTAGAAAGCTTATGACATGATGTCGTGGTCTTTATTTCTTGTCACCATTAAACATGTTAAATCTTCCTCCTTCAATTGTGAACCAACATTATGAACTCTCTATCTGGTGGTCGGATCGATCTTTTATGGAATGGAGAGAATCTTCCTAGTTTCAAAGCAAATAGAGACCTAAGATAAGGTTACCCACTATTGCCTTATTTATTTGTGATGTGCCTCACTCATCTAAGTTAGTTAATTCATGCTATTATCAACAAAGGTTCCTAGAAATTGATATATTTATCACAATAAGGCCCTAGACTATCAAATGTAGCATTTGTAAATGATCTTATACTATTTGCCTGGGCTGATTCTAATTCTGGTCAATCTATAGAACCTAAAAAGAGTGTAATATTCTTCTCAAAATTTGGCAACACACATATGAGGAACTTGATTTGCTCCTATGCTAACATGACACATCTAACTAACCTTTGTTATTATCTTAGTGTCCCTATCTTACATGGTAGGATATTGAAGCATGCTTATGGTGAAGTTTTTTAGAAGATTCAAAATCATATCACCAGTTGGGCTGCACATACTCTATGTTTTCCTGGTCTTATTTGCATGGTGAAGTCAATAGTGAGTGCTATCCCAACTTATAGTATGCAGACTATTGTATTACCACTCAATTTTTGTGATAGATTGGATAGACTTATCAGAAATTTCTTAGGGAGAAGAGGACCTTATCAAAGACTATTGTCTTTGATTTAATGGAAATTTATCACTACTGTGAAGGAGGATAGAGGATTAGGGATTCTTAGTATGCATTATTGGAACCAAGCATTATTGATGAAAGCATGTTGCAAGTTTCTTAATAATGAAAATAAGTAATGGGTATAATGTCTTATGCATAAGTATAAATATTATAAACCTATTGTTGGGCATCATTGTACATCTTTCTAGAGGACTATATCATCCTTTAGTTCTTTGGCTCTCTATAATAGCAATTTCTCTATTTCTAATGGATAATCTACCTCTTCATGGCAGGACCCATGGGTTCCTAGCCAATAGTTGTTAAATGATAAAGTCTATGCCCTACTTCATATGATCTTGCTAACCTAAATATCAGATCAATTATAATGGATAAGCACATCTAGGATGATGAGTTTCTTGGTCATTTTGTTCCTATAAGTATTATAGAGCAAGTTGTGAGTCTACTAGCTCCAATATACGGTGATGCTATTGATTCATGTTATTGGAATGGGATGCTTGTGATAACTTTAATTTTTCTTTTGCATATAAGTTGTTAACTGATGACGTGGTCTCCAAGAAGATTGGACCATGGAGTATCATTTGGAAATTCACATTGCCATCAAAATTGTTCATCTCATCTGGTTGGCTGCACATCATGCATTGATGTCAAATCACATATTATCTCACTGAATTTTAACTAATGATAGTTCATGTGTCTGTTGTAATCATCATAGTGAAGTGTGTTGCATGTTCTCAAAGACAATTCAAAGCAAAGGATGCATGGTATCGTCTTAATATTTAGACTCAACACCCACAATTCTTTCTATCTACTTTTGATTCTTGGCTAACATCAAGTCTACAATTACCTCATAGTGTTCATAATATTTTTGTCATTACTTGTTTTTAACTATGGAAGAGTAGAAATAACTTCATTTTTAACCATGTTGTTATTCCTTCAGCCTCAATTGATCAATCTGTGCTATAGACCATTCATTGGGTTAATTTGACTTGGTCATGAACAAATGATAATATCACCTTATTATAACCTATACCTTTACTAATTTCTTGGAAATATCCTCCATGGGAATGGTTGAAGATTATTTGTGATGCATCTATTACAAATGGCAAGGAGACTACTGCTATAGTAGTTAGAGATCACACTAGAGATTGGATATCTGGATCATCAAAGTTGGTTTATACTTATTCTATTCCTGTGGCTGAGGCAGAGAGGATACTACTTGAATGGTAAAAAACATAGGTATTTGGTTGGAGACATGTATGTGTTGAAACTGACTTCATGACAACATACAATGTAGTCACCTAAACTTCTGAAATTGTGCCTATTCTTCATCCCCGGACGCATCATATAGACAATTTTCTAAATAGGTACTGGAATGTCATGATTATGAAGAATCTCATGTTCTTAATACTGAGGCAGACTATTTGGTGGTGAAGCTTCATCACAATCTTACATAGTTACAAGTAGACTACAATCATCAACCTTCAGGTCTTAGAAGTAATATACCTAATGAATGTTGTAATGATTGACATCCTTTACATCCTTGTAATGACTATTATTTGGATTTTTCCACCTTCTATTGTAATGCTGGATAAATAAGATCATTTTCCAATGTTTCCAAAAAAACTTGAGAAACAAATTCCACATCAAGACATTCACATGCTCAATTTTCACAAACATCATTCAACTCTCTTAAGGAAAGATCATGTATTGTTACTCACATGTACTTTGATATATAGCATATTACATATATGTGAGAAAAATAAATTTGAACTACAACCCATCCTTGAAAGGAGAAAGTACAAGGACATTCTAATCTAGATTATTTTTATGCATTTTGAACTCTCTGTTTGAAACAATTATACTGAAAACATTGAAAACATCCTTATGAGACTCATAAAGAGACCTAGTGACTATATACCTCCCACTCAAGCTAAGTACATGCATCAACACCATATTAGGTATATTGAACTACAAGGAAACTTGTAGATACTCATAAGCCTAACAAATAGTTCTAGCATTTAACAAAAATGTAGTTTCTGATAGTAATCTACTTATTTATAAGGTCATTTCGTTAATCAAACTCCAACTATTTAAACTATCATTTATAGGATATCTATGAACAATTTAACAAATACTAATCACTTCAAAGTGTCAATCCTATTTCAAAGGTAACAAGTAAAGACCTAAGCATTGAGAACCAATACATAAAAATAACATCATATTAGTAACACCCCATCGTCGAACAAGAAGCATATCTTGTAATCCTAAAGCTAAAATCCAAATTGTAGAAATGATATGAGTGGGGGAAAAATCCTTTGTGTAGGTTTTTCTTATTGGTAGGAGGCAACCACCCTTTCTTATAAAGAGGAAAAGGGGAGCATACAGACAAAGGACAAACTTTAATGGGCCAAGACACACTTGGGGCCATATTCAAATCGACTAAAACAACTTTAGTACATAGATACAACTTAAGAAAATAGACAATCTAACACTCCCCCTAAAGATAGATCTTGAGAGAATCCTAAAGACATCTTGCAAATAGATAGACAAACAAAACAAACTTAATAAAAAGAAAACCAAGCTCGTGAAAGAATTTAACCCTCTCAATATTACAATAAGACACTCAAAAACTCAAGTACTCCTCCTCAAGCAGATTATACAAAAATTGGTACAAATGCAGGCAGCAGGACCTGCTCAATCAGTGAAGTAGCATCTAGAGAAGATCAATCAGCAAAAGGTAGGTGTCATGGTCTTCATCACAATCGTTGTCTTCATCAAATAAGCTAGAGAGTGCCAGAACGCAATAAGCAGTTGATAACATGCATACAAGGCATGGACAAGAAAAGAATCAATTTGCTCAAGGCACGAGCAAGCTAGAGAGTGTCGAAACACAATAGCAGACTATAGATAACATAGCTAGATAAAAGACCAGTATCCAATATAGAAAATGAAAAAAATTCTCAAAGATGAACACTAGTAGAAGAAAAGCATGAAGATCCATGGGTAGCATGTAGTTAGAAAAGTATCATCATCATCTCATCATATAGTTTTCATCCTTGTAGAAAATGTCAAAGTCTAGAGAGTGTTGGATCACAGTCATAGTAGATGTGTACAAGACACTTACAAAGAGTAACTGTGCAAACAAAATAGGGACATCAATAGTGAAAACTCAAAAAGGAGCAAGTAAAATGTGCAAATCATAGCACAAGTATCAACAATGATGTCGTCGGACAAAAAATCAGCAATAGATAATAGAACTAAAGTAATAATAGTAATCATGTGAGATGATGATGAATAAGTTTCCCCCACTCTTCCTAAGGTAGACAAATCAATTATAGGAGCAGAAAGATTCATATAGAAGAAAAATCAGCTGAAAAATTATGAAGAGTTCACTTAATAATATAAGGATACACATAGATGGAAAATGAACACCACAAAGTAGCAAAAAAAAGGTTGAATGAAGATCCATATATCAACACTAAATGTGGCATAAAGATCCATATAGAAACATGACTAAATTCATCTTCTTCTTTATTCATCTCTCCCCCATCTCATCTCTTGCCTCTACTGTTCATAATCTATACTCTCCCTCATGCCAACCACAAAAAGAGTCAAGAGAGTGGTTGGAGTGGAGAGTCAAAAAAATGGTAGAGGTAGGGTTGTGTAGGCAAATATGTAGAGGAGGTAACTGATAATGTGAGTCACGGTTCAACATGACATGATCACCCCCACAATTTTTTTTATTAGATCAAAAAATAATATGGGGGGAGGTATTGAGGAGGTAGACAAAAAAGGTATGTAGGGCTAGAAAGATCGGAGGGTGTAAACAAAGTATAAAATGCTGAAAAATAGAAGATAATTATTTTTGGTAAGAAAATGATAGAAGCACACCATACATAGAACCTTCCGACATGAGTAGATGCGTAGCATGCCAAGTTGTAGCAAAAAGATGTACTAGACACACTATTTAAGTAAACAGACATGTTGTGTTGCAAATTAGTAGATGGATCAACATTAGTTAGAATTGGCAAGAACCAGAGACATGTTGTGTCATTGAGCAACACACCATGTTAGTTGATGGAGCTTGGGATAGTAAGGTAGAAACACATTGTGTCATATACAAACGCATCATGTAGGTTGTGTAGTAGAAAATTTTAGCAAAGTAGCAACATGTCGTGTCAAAAGTTTGACACGTCATGTCTGGTATCCTGAAGACAAGTTTGTAAAGAAGATGCACGCCGACAGCCCGTGTTTCAAGGCAGCATGATGTGTTGTAGTGGTGAATTGCCAACAACAAGTTCGAGCAGCAACAAAAATGATGGATAAATCCTCTTAGAACTCCAGTATATCAATATAGGGGAGATATATCCCCAAAATAACCAAAAAGGAGAGATCTTATCCTAGATTTGGGGCTAGAATTCAATAGATGCATATATGACAAAGGAGGTGCAGATATACAGAGATCTAGATGACGATGATGTATATCTATACATAATAGATGATGGCAGTGAAGATTAGTAATGAAATAGTTATGGAGGATCCAATGGTAGCAAATCATGGTGGTGGCATGGCGGTCCATGCAGATCTAGTAGAAGAAATTCAAAGCAGATTTTTTTCGTGAAGATGGAGCGAATCACGGAGACAGTCCCAAAGGTGGCATGGATGGGAAATCATTACAAGCATCCTAGAAATGCCTAGCAGCAACAACCTCCTATAAAGGGAAGAAACTCTCCTTTGTTCTCTCTCTCTCTCTCTCTCTTAGGACTTGGGGAAGAATGGGAGAACCTACTCTGGTACCATGTAGAAATGATATGAGTGGGGGAAAACCCATTCTTGCAAGTTTTTTCCTATTGATAGGAGACATCCACCCTTTCCTATAAATTGGATAAGGGGGAAGCATACAAACACAAGACAAACCCTAATGGGCCAAGACACACTTGGTCCATATTACAAATAGAGTAAAACAACTTGAGTAAATAGACAAAATTAAATATATAGACTCTATAACACACATAAGGCACGCTTGTTCATTATATTCCATGACAAACATCTTTTGATTATTGTAAAAGAGATATCTACTTGTTTTGATTATTATTACAAGGCAGTCCCACTTATTGTTTTTTTGGTATTATTATAAAATAAACTTAATAATGTCCTAAGAATGTTCACCTCTATGGCACATGGTTTAGGTTAAGGATTTAAGTTTGAGATCATATGCATAATAAGAGTATTCAATCTTGTTAGGTTCCTATTCGAATACTATTGTTGATAGTATAGAACACCGGTAGTACACCAGAATAGCATGTATAGTGAGTGATGGCTATGTCTCTTTGGTCATGATATTGATATCGAATTAGATACATGGGTTCTTGTTACAGAGCAAGTGGTACTAGGCAGATCCACCTTGAGATAGGCACATGGAAGTTATGTAATGACTTGTTAGAGTCATATAACAATGTGACATTGGTGACTCTAATCCTTAGACCTGAAGTCATTGTAGTACCACATGTTGTTATGTGCACTTTAACACTAGCCCAACATAATCAGAAGTTCGAGTTGCCAAAAAGGTGTTGATTTGGTAAACTTTGACATATAAGGCATGTTGTGGGTGATCTTGATGGAATGTCACTCATTTGGAGTGATATCCTCAACCACTTGATAAGAGAGACTACAAAATACTTGTCCATGTCCATGTGGGTCAATATATAATGTTGAGGTCATGATATCTTGTATACTCTAGCTTAAGGAATAAAATTGAATGATTAAGAGGATGACATTCCATGCCTCGAGTTTAATCGGGATATCTGAGACAAATAGATTATATGGTCATGGAAACATTAATCACTTCACAACTTATAGTTGTTCTCCAACTCGTTTCAACTACTTGGATGACATTGATGTGAGGCTAGACACCAATATTTTCTTTGTTGTTTAGAACATCATTACAAATGTAATAAGGAACTTACTGGGTCACACACATAATGTTGCATAAGGAAATTGAAGTTCACAATTAAATAGTTGATTAGATTGCTTCTGAATGATATACATGATTTACCCTACAATCCAACAACCAGAATGTCTAGTCAGTCATATTGATTGGGTTAAGAGATCAATTGATTGTCAATTGATTAATTGAGATTTCTGCTGGATACATTTAGTCAGTCAATTAGGCCAATGATTCAGGCAATCACAATGTTATACGAGAAGTCTAAAATTGGAATACAAGTCAGATCTAGTTATGGACTATTGTGATCATCCAATCAACTAACATGATTGTGTGATCAGGGTATGTGATTATGCAATCACAAGATGTGATCAACCGAACACAAATCTTGTCCAAGTTTTTCAGCATTATGCTATTTTTTGGATTGTGAATAAGGAGATGATTGGAATTGGGTTTTTCCAAGCCCATGACTCACCTATATAAAGGGACCGCATTCCAAAGGATGATACATAACTTGAGACAATGTATGAGACAAATTGAACTTCAAACTTCTCTCTCTGGGAGAGGAAGTCACCCTATAGACTGTTACCCAAGATATGAGAAGATAGGGAGTTTTGGGATACCTATAACATCGAAAACTCATGCTCATCTTTGATTTGGAGGCCAATGTGGTGCACAACACTCTCCCTTATCAGTTTGGAATATGTTGAGGCTAAGAGATACATGTAGAGGCTTGGAGAACATGTTCTATAAGACAATAACAAGTTTCTAGTTAGTGGACATTTGGATTTTCTTGTTCTTATCTTTCTAGACTTATTGGTGGCTATTCCTGATCTAGATCTAGAGGATTGAGTTATTAACCGACATAAGACATGTATACTTGTGGGACAGGTAGTGTGATCAAAGGTATCACCTTTATTTCCCATCATGTCTTTCATGTAACAAAATTTTATAGCAACTATAGATCCAATATCTTGGGTAGAGAGGGAAGATTTTTCTTCCTTTGTGTCCCCTACCCTAAAACCCAACAATGTATACCAAATAGTACTGTTCAAATGATAGGAAAATGTAAATCATATCGGAGTGGGTATTAAATCCCAATATCAACTATTTGTCATCATTTAAGATCAAAATCCAAAATATACTAATAACAATATGGAAATGGATTAGCTCTATAAAAGAATGATTAGTTTCCACAAAAAGAAACATTCAATAATTATATGTTTATCATATAGCATGATATGAATGTTACAAACATTCTACTCATGTTCTACACAGGTTTTCATATTTTATTCATTTTCCATAAAACTATTTGACTTGTACCTCAACAAGTAGAAGTCTCTCAGTCTGATTCTCATGTCAACGACTCACTGTCATTATCTCAGGGTTTATCTGACCAATCTAAGATGTCAAAAATAGACCCTAGTATACCATATGGTAGTTAAAGAGGCTAAAGTTCTCATTTTGGGTCACATATCATTATATTTATCATGTTTCATTGTGTTCGTTACAATATATTCCTCATGCACATATACTTTCACTATAGAGTATTTAGGGCCAGAATAGAAACAAATGACTAACTCCTAAATATTTAAGGTCCAACCTTTTAAGGTCTCTAACTATACTCTGGATGTGCTTGTCATAATTCTCTAATTATTACAAGGAGATACATTTCATCTTCCCAGTATGGTGTTCAAGGGACCTAATTAGATATATTCATAATTTTACTTGTTACATATTTCTCCTACCCATGTTAAAGAGAATTTGAATTCTCATTTATCAATTGTATGTATTCTCACCAACTGAAATTTCATGAAGTAGATAAGGGTTAAAAGAAATATAACGACTAAAACAAGAAGTACAACAATCTATAATTTGAAACATATATAATTCTTACCATTTCTACACCATTTCATATATTCATCATCAGTGGGCTACGCTATCAGACCAACACATTACCTTATTATCCATCATATAACATAGACATGGCTTCTGAAATATAATCAATGCATGTTAATTCAATCCCAATATATATTTCATCAAATTATTCCATATCACATTTTTCATTAAATATTCATAGACACATTAGTACTGGTAGCCATAATATAAGCATATAATCCTATTGTATCTGTCATCATTCTTATAATAGGTTTGATATGTGACATATACTTATCTCTAAGATTTCAATAGATATAATTAAAATCTCAATGCATAAACGCGCATAACACACCCAATACTCCTCTTTTACTATATATCATTTTTAGTTCGTATTATTATTCAATGCATATTTGATCTCATATTAAATACATCCTAATGTACCATTATTAGGATACAAGTATTGTAATAGACATTTACAATACAATAATGCATTCTTATGAATAGATTCATATTCTTGAGCTTCATCTTTTTATTAAATTATATTATATTTAGAAAAATTCCTTAATATCTCATTTGAGGCATGGAAGAAGTGCATTTGTTGTTATATTGATATGTACATCCTTGTCCTATATATATGGTAAAGGAGGAAATTGCAATGAAGCACACAGTTCTAGACTAAACCATAATGGGCCATGCACAATAGGCCCATGTACACAATAGACTAGTTAACCTATGAACTAAATAGGCTAATATTCTAACAAGGGAATTATTCATTATTATCACATAGTTCATCATATCACAGTTAGAGTTAGGTTCTTAAATCAACCAAGCTAACGACATGGTTTCTCCCCATTTTAGGTTTTCTACTCTTATCTTCTTTCATTTCATCTTCATTACAATATTGGAATCAATCATTCTTAATTCATTTAATGGTTCTCTCTCATTGATGTCCATAAAAGTCAAATTTTGGTGTACTTTTAAATATAAGTCAACCCACATGTAACTATATATATATATATATATATATATATATATTATAGAGTTCATCATACTCATTTATTGATTTCTTTCATGACTTCTCATCAACATGCACTTCAATCATGCCCATATTCATTCTTGTATTTAGATGAGTGTACCAAGTATTTGACTTCGAGTGGCATCTTTACAATTCACAACCATCCTTCAATTCCATATAAGTCTACTCACTATATAGAAATAGAAAAGATTAGGGTTACTTCTTTGTCCGTCTCACTCTCGAGTTATCTTCTCAGTTCATTATTATCTGACTTTTATAAAATGTTTGCATTCAAGTGAGGTTTACTCATTATTGAATAATTTATACTAGAATAGAAGTGCTAGTGTTAGATAATATTAATAAGATGTGTTACCTTCAGTTGAAGTGATAATGCTAACAATTGATCCATTCATCATATTTACAAGATTATATACAAGTGCAGGCTTTATGACTCATACTCATCTTAAGACTAAATTTCTAGGGTTTTCAAGAAGTTGGTTGAGTTCAATACATCATAAGAACCTTATTAATCACTTACCTCATCAAGGTTTATATGGGGTCATTAAGGCTTTTCACAACACATGGAAACCTTAGTTTCCATTTCCATATAATTCATTCATCAATCATATGTACATGTCGATTCACTAGCTCATTTAAGTCAATCCCACAACACTAACCCTAAACATGGAATACATTGATTTAAAACCCATAAACTAATCCCCATGTACACGTCATTGTAATTCAAGAAAATGTTCAAAAGTATGGTTTAGTAAGTCATTCCTATTAATTTCAAAAATTATTCTATACAAGTTAACTAAATTTTCACACATATCATTCATTAGGCTGATTTTAGGCATTATAGCCACATGGAAAGGTAGTTATTTGACAATGAATTTCTCAAATAGAATGTACATCTACAATGTAGAATATTAACAAATCTACAATGATACTAGTGTTTAGTTTTCTAATATTTCCCCAAATTGATTACCCATCCACACTTAATACAATCGTTGATTTCATTGTTACTTAGGCAGATAGAACTAAGATTTCAAAATGATTATAGACTTTAAAAGGGAGGCAAACACTAAACTTAGCAACCAAGAATCTCAAAAACATTACCCATATTATGAATTCCAAAATCCAACTAACTCCCAAGGATTCAATCCATTTCTAACTCTTTTCAACTTAGAACCCTAGAAAAGGAGATTGGTAGAGAAAGAAAGAGAAAAGAGGGGGATTTGATATCATTTTGATTCAAAACATAGGGAGTACATATATTATACATAAATGAGAAGATTCACTATAAAAATCTATCTAGGGTTGATGAACTTACATGAATATGCAATCTTTTAAAATCTAAAACCCTAAATTAGCATTTTTCACAATTTTTTAACTTCAAAACTCTAATTCTTCTATCTCTAAGGTTTATTTGAAGTGATAATGATGGACTATGTGAGCTATCACGGTGCTAGTTTTTTATATAGATCAATTGATGTGCTTGTAACAATTATAAACAAGTCTATAATCCATTTTTAGTCTTTTTATTTATTGAAAATGGTTAGATGGCCGAGTTGTCACAAATAAGGAACTCAGCCAATATACCACTCTATATCACCCATATATAATCCAAAAAACAAAGAATAATTTACAGAATAATTGATGAGTCTCCAAGAAACTATTCTAGTTTTAGATCACTATGACGTACAAATTAATAGATAATAGTCAAATACTAGATTGTTATATTTCAACCTAAAAGCATGCTCAACGAAGGTTACTCCTGGGGAAACTCAGCCAACAAATAGGTCCAAAAATCATTAAAATTTTGATATTTTTCAAGAACACTAATTTTTAGATACTCAAACTTTGTCCATGTTTCAAGATAATATTAATTGCAAATAAAATATCAAAATTCAATTACTATACTACTATATTTATCACATTCTTAATTATTATACAAACAGGAGACTAAATTTAGGAAAATGGGTTTTTATTTAAAAAATATAATTATACAAAAGAGCATGTGTAAGGTGTTTTATTAAGTTCAAAAAACCACATAAAACTACCATCATTAATCGAGACTAAACTAGGATCATCTTAGTAACACATCTAATCCTCTATGTAAACCCTAATTAGCTAGATAAGATGAAATTAGGTGATTACTAATTCTCTCTTACTTTTAGGATATCTTCCCAAACTCCAATAAAATATAGGGAAGAAGATCATATCATCTAACTATGCATTCTTTGTGATTTGTAGTTAATCTTTCTTGCATATTGCATCATTTTCTTACTTCTTGGATCTTTGGCATTGAAATTCTAATTTACTAGCATTAAATGGATATCCCTTCCAATATCATCATCATATCCCTCTTTGCATATTATAGACATCTATTAAAAAATGTGTTAATGCATCACTATTAAGAAGTGATTTGTGTCAACCTTTTTTATTTTTAAATTTGATTATGTATTTGATGGATCTATATTATAGTTAATTACATATAATTTTTCATATCCATCAGTTCTCTTGATAAATAATATTATCTTAGTGGGATCCATTTTGAAATCTTTTTGTTCTTACACTTTCAAATTTCATACTCATATTCATATTTAATAGGAGGTATCTTCATAACCCATTTGATTCATTCATCTTTCTCATCTGAAATATCTTTGTGATTTGTATTTCCACCTTACAGCTTACTATAATCCCAAATTGTCTTCATCTACATGTTTGGTCATGAAGCCAAAAGAAGTACAATCAACACTTTCCTACTAGCTTCTCCATATACTTGGATACTTGACTAGAGTAATCACTATTGTGTTCAAACAACATATATATATATATATATATATATATATATATATATATATATATATAGGATAATGATCCAGTGAGAAGCATATCTTGGTGAGAGCATGAGAGGCATTCGAATAACTTTGCATGGCAATCAATTTTTCATAATCCAACTCTATAGATTAAAAATATACCTTATTAGTTACCTTCCTACAAAATTTCATCACAATAGGACTTGTATTGCATTCACAACAAGCAAATACGTTTTGACGCTCAATATTGAATTTTAGGCTGACCGTTGGATGTAAAATATGTATATTGTACATATGGGAACGTAAAAAATATTGGATTGCAGTGATTTTTTGTATAGGGTAAATAAAATGATGTTCTTCCCATCCATAAGGTTGGATATTGAAAAAAAGCTATAACTTTATGGCTATTCAAATGCCTATCATGCTCTCGCTGTAGAATGTTTCCCACTAGTTTCTCATTCAAGTTAAATTCAACATCCATATTATCATTTAGCCCTATATCCTATTGTCCTTATTGATCGTCTAAACTTAGCTCTAAAACCACATTTTTGGGACCTCCATTTTGATTAGCATATATGACAACCATAGAGAGAAAACCTAAATATAATATTAGATTAAGAAACAAAACACCTCATTATAAAAAAAATGATTAACACAATAAATGAGAAACTCATATATTTTATTCTATTCTTCATAAACCATGAGAAACACATTCCACCTCAAGACACCAAATGATCAATTATCACAAATCTCATTCCACACCATTAAAGACAAATTAGGTCTTCTTACTCACATGTACTTTTCTATACATAAGATTAATATATGAATGAAACAAATCCGAACTACAACCCATCCCAAAAAGGGTGAGTATAGGAAAATTGTAATATAGATCATTTTATGTATATCTATTTGTCATGACCTCTCTGCTGGACATATTTATAGCTAAGAACATTGAAAACAATCTCATGAAACTCATAAAGATCCCAAATGAGTGGATTTCCCCCCCTCAAGCTAAGTACTTGCATCAACATCAGATTAATTTTACTAAACATAAAGGAATCTTAGAGATTTTGGATATTCTAATAGATAAGTCTAGCATTTAGAAAAAGTCAGGTTTGTGAAAATAGTCTAATTATTTATAAGGTCATTCAGATAATCAATCTATGGGAATACTATAAAATACTAATAATTTCAATGTTACAATCCTATTGCAGAGGTGACAAACCAAGATCTAAGCATTTAGAATTAGAACATAAAAATAACATCATCTTTGTGACACTACAATCATCCAAACCAGAAACATATCCTATAATTTTAAAGTTGAAGTCCACATAAGAGATATCTATGAAGAAAGACTATTCAAATGATAAGTAAATTCAAATCATAATTAGAGTGGATATTAAATCAAAGAATAAACTAGTTGTCAACATTTAAGATCTTTTTCCAAACCAGAAAATAAGAATACGAAAATAGAATATCTTTATAAAATATTGATTGATGTAACCAATAAGAAACATATCCAACAATTGTAAGTTTATCATACAGTAATAAAAGGAATGTACAAAACACTCAACTCATATTATATATGTCTTTTCATCTTTTATTCATTTGAATTGAAACTACTTGGCTTGTATCTCACTAAATAGAAGTCGCCAAACCTAATTCTGGTGTCAATGACTCACCATCATCATTTTAGGGTGTATGCGATTACCCTAATATGTCAACAACAAGCCCTAGTCCACCTAGGGTTGCATATAGAGGCTCATGTCCTCATCTCGGGTTCATGAGATAGGAACAAAAATAAAAAAATATATCACATGTCCTCATCTCAGGTACACAAGATACAAGCAAACATAACAATATTTCACATTTCATCATTATTCAAATGTTTCATAGTTATCATTTCATTAGAGTCTAATCCTCACAGACATAGAATTTCATAGTAGAGGATTTAGGTCCATAATCATACCAGATGATTCACTCCTAAATCTTGGTGGTCTTACCTTTAAGGCCGTGTTCCACACTCTAGAAATCTTTCTCATAATAATCTAATTACTATAAGCAGATCTATTATATTTTCCCCATATAGACCTCAGGGGAAATTCACAGTGTTCAGGGAACCTAATTGGATGTATCCATCATTTCACTTGTTACTTAATCCTCCTACTCATATTAAATAAAATTTAAATAACCATTTATTATGTGTGTGCAATCTCATGCTTCTAGAAAGACAACAATCAGATTACTTTTAATAAGAAAGACAATGATTAAAATAAGAAGAACACAAATTTGTAATTTGCAACATATTTGTTTCCATTTCCATAGCATATCATATAAGTCTCATTATCTAGCATTTACTCTAAACATGGTTTCTCATATATAATCAATGCATGTTAATTCAATCCCAACACATTCTTATAGTTCATTCCATATCACATTTTCATCAAATATTCATGGAAACATTCGAAGCCACAAAAACATAATCATATAAACCTCTTGTATCATTCATCATCTTCATATCAGTTTCAATATATGACATATAATTATCATATCTATTTTTAATGGATACAATTAAATTTCAATTTATAATTTTCCATAACACACTTAACACTCATATTTTACTATTTGTCATTGTTTATTTAGGGTTACTATTCAACACATATTTGATCTCATTTGAAATCCATCAAAACAAACTTGTATTCTAGAATACAAGTAATCTAAGAAACAATTACAACGTAAGAATGCATTATTATGAATCAATTCACATCCTTCAACTTCATCTTTTTGTTGAATTAAACTATATTTATATACATTCCTTAATCCTCACATGATTGCATTATTCATTTTTAGTGCATATCTCATCACATTAGATTAGATATAGGTTCTTAGATCA
Organism: Alisma plantago-aquatica; assembly: GCA_963693085.1. NCBI lineage: Eukaryota > Viridiplantae > Streptophyta > Magnoliopsida > Alismatales > Alismataceae > Alisma > Alisma plantago-aquatica. The sequence continues at coordinate 469,961,309 of OY856410.1, forward strand.
ACCAATATAAATACTTGTTTTTCTCTCCATGTTAGGTTTGTTACGCTTAACTTCTATCATTTCATGTTCAATGCATTTTAGAATCCATTATTCAAAATTCTCTTAATGTATAATGCTTATCTCTCATTGACATCCATGAAAGTCTAGTTCTAGTGTGTTGTTGTCAATCTAGGTAAACTAACATGTAATTAAAATAAATAGATAATAGACTTTGTCATACTCATTTCATTAATTTCATTCATGATTAATCATCATCATTCAATCCACTCTTGTCCATTTCCTTTCTTTTATTTCAATGAGTGTACCATGTCATTGACTTCCAACAACCTTTTGGTAATTAGCAACAGTCCTTCAATTCCTAATAATACTACGTACTATAGGAAAATATAATTCATTAGGGTTGTTTTTTCTTAGCTCTAAACTCTAGTCATCTCCTCAATTAACTATTATGTGACTTATAAAAAGACATGCATTCATGTAACATTTATTCATTATCTGATATATTATACTAGAATAGAATAATTAGGATTAGATAATCTTAATAAGTCTTATTACCTTTAATTTAAGCAATCATACATGCAATTGATCATTCTAAGCATTTACAAATATGTGTATGAGTTCAGACTTTATCTCTCATACTTATTTGAATACTGAGTATCTAGGGTTTTCAAGAAGTTAGCTTAATTCAATACATCAAGAGAACCTTATTATACACTAACCTTATGAAGTTGTACATGTGGTCTGTAAAGCTATTCACAACATGTTGAAACCCTAATTTCATTTCCACACAACTCACTTATCAATTTTATGTATGCATGATTTATTGGCTCATTTGAGTCAATCCTGCAACATATACCCTAAACATGGAATACTTGATACCCATGTACATGTCATATATAATTCTAGTACATATTGGAAAGTATAGTTGAGGGACTCATTATTATTAAGTTCAAACATTATTCTATACATGTGAACTAAACTTTCATGCAAATTTAGGTGATTTTACACCTTTTAGGCACATGGCATGCTAGCTCTTTGGCCATCAAATTTTCAAACAAAATTTATATATACAAATAAGCAGGTAAAAAAAAGACATTAGTAATAAATTTAAATCAGTAGTACATAATTTCCCAAGATTTCCCCTCATTGATTACACATCAACATATAATGTGACCACTGATTTTTTTGAATCTTGGTCAGATAGAATGAAGCTTTCAAAATGATTACAGATCTTAAGAGGGAGATAAAACCTCACCTCATGAACCAAGCATCTCAAAAATGTTTCCCATGTTCTGAGTTTTGTGAAATCCAACCAATTCCCAAGGATTCAAACCATTTCTCACTTTATTCAATGAAGGAACCCTAGAAAAGGATAGTAAGGGAGAAAGAAAGAGAAACTAGGGTAATTTGATATCATTTTGATTATATCAGAGGGAGGACGTCATTTAGACATAATAGATAATATTCACCATCAAAATTTATCTAGGTAGATAAACCTACATGAATTCACAAGCTTTTGGAAGCTAAAACCTTAAATCAGCATTTCTGACAATTATCTCCTTCGATACCCTAATTCTCCTCTCTTTATCTCTCTAAATTGTCCATATAAATTATAAATGATGGATTAATTTTTTTTTAAGGTTTTAGGTTGATGATATAGATCAATAGAGGTACTTATAACAATTACAAATAAGTCCCAAATCCATTTTCATTTTTTTATTAAGAATGGTTGGTTGGTTACTGATAAGAAACAAACCTGACACAACACTCTATTTCACTCATATATCATCTAAAATTTATGAAAATCTATAGTCTGTCTAAAATTTAGTCCCCTAGTTACAATTAAATTTCATGTCATGTGGATGTACCAATAATTAGATAAAAATCAAATACAAGTCTTCTATATTTAAGTCTGAAAGCATGGTTGGCTGAGTTTGTCTTAGGGAATCTCATCCTAACAATATGTCCAATAATCATTCAAAAATTCTTATGTAGTGCTAGAACACGTCTTTTTTTATTTATTCAAACTAATTCCAAACTTCAAGTTAATATGATTACAATTAAAATATTAAAAATAAATTACTTTGCTACTATACTTATCAAAATTTCATTTTCTATACAAGAAAGAGCCTCAATTTGACCAACTAGGGTTTTTTGAAACCCTATTATTCAATGAAAGAATGTGTAATGTGTCTTATCAAGTTCAAAATATCATAATAAACTATCATCACTAATTTATGTTAAACTAGGATCATGTTAGTAAAGCATGCTCTAGATACATCCTAAAGAGCTAGCTAATATGAAGCCATGTCATTACAAATTCTCTCCTCCTTTTTTAATTTTTTTCCCAAAATCCAATAAAAGATAGGAAAATAAGTTCATATCATCTAATCATGCATTTATATCATCATCAAATAGAATAATTTTCCAAATTATCTTTCTTTAATATCGCATCATTTTCTTCTTGGATCTTTTCCATTTAAATTCTCTATTTGTTGTCATTAGATGGATGTTCCTTCCCATATCATCATCATATCCTTGTTTTAGTAGTAGAGACATTAATCTAAAAAATCTTGTTAATATGTCACTATTAGGACACAATTCTCGATAACTTCCATATTCTTTTAAATCTTGATTATGTATCTCATGGATGAAGATTATATTTCATTATATATTATTTTATGCATCGATTAGTTCTCTTCATAAAGAATATTATTTTAGTCAAAATCATTCTCCTATCTTTTTTCTTTATTAAAATTTTAGTTTTACACTCGTATTCAAATTCATTGGGAAGTACCTTCATAATCCAGTAGATTTGTTCAACTTATTCATATGAAATTCTAACTTGTCTTGGCTACCGTATTTAACCATAAAATTCTCTCTGTTTCTTCATATTTATGCTATGTATTTCAATATTACAACTTATTAGACATCCAAACTATCTATATTTAGATGCTTGGTCAGGGAATCTAGATGAACTACAATCATTACTTCCATATTTGCTTATCTTAATACTTCTATACTTGATCAAAGTAGACAAATATTGAGTTCAGTCAACATCATTCATGTTATTTTCAACATCAATATTATCATTTTTTCCTAGATCCTATTGTCCCTACAAACTCAACTAACCTAAGCTCTGATACCACACTATTAGGACCTCTATATTGAATAGCATAAATGTCAACTATTAAAGATAAAATCTTAATCTCTAATTAAGAAATAAAACACCTCATTCTCAACAAACAAAATTTTCACAATATATGAGAAACTCATTCTTTTTTCTTCTTTTTCTCATGAAACATTAGGACATATATATGCTCATTTATCACAATATGATTCAACATTGTGAAAGTCAAATCAAGTATTCTAACTGACATGTACTTTGATGTACAACAAATGACAAATATATGAAAGGAACAAATTTGAACTACACCTCATCCCCAAAAAAGATTGAGTATGAGAAATTCTAATCTAGATTATTTTATTCACATCTTCATTGTCACGACTTCTCCACTGGATGACATTATACCTAAAACCACTAAAGAAAACCTCCCACTCAAACTAAGTGCATGAATCAAAAATCAGATTAAGTACCTTGGTGCCTTTCATATAAGGTACACCTAAACCAATTTAATCTTGATTAGATGCGCCCTAATGTTACTCAACTAGGTCTTTTGAATTTATAAGATCCTAAGGATTGGACAGACTTCTAACACTTCAAAGACTTACCCGCAAGCACACATTTTCATTTTGTAGCACTGGAAGGTGGCTAGTTAGGGTTTGATAAACAAGGATAGAGGAGGCACTAGAGATACGTTATCTTAACTAGGTTCTAAGTGCAGAGTCTATGGTTTTCAGGGCTTAAAGGTTGGTTTCAATTTGTTTACAGTAATGGTTAAAGCAATAAAGAAAGAAAGGAAACAAGACCTAACTTAACCCTAGACAAGTTAACTCTATTGATAAAGGAAATCAAAACTTAGCATGTGAGGGACAACTAGACAAAAGAAAGCAAAATGAGATCTAACACTACACTAAGATGACAATTTTGGTAGTAAATAAATCAAAGACCTAGAATAGCACTAACTAGAAATAACTAGAACTATCAATCTCAATGGATCACTAACTACTCTAGCAAGGTGTAAATATCAAAATAAATACAATTAACTAATAAAGGAAATAAAGGAAGTGACTAGGAAAGCATGAACTAACAAGGGAGGAAATTGGGTTTTCAGTAATTAATGGAGGTGTGGGCTATTTGGGGGAATGAGATTAGGATCAATTTGGGGAGTTATACATGAAAATCGTATCTACTCATTCTAGGTTGTTAACTAAAACAACATGATGAAACCTTTTGAAATACCCTAAGCTACTAGGTAGCCATGGGTGGTTTAGGGTGTGTGGAGGGAAACTACACCGTTGCACACCCTATACAACCTTCTGAGTCTCAATTGGAATATTAGGTGAAGTTCAAATAGGATCTAGCAAGTATATGTTTCCAGGGTAAGTATTCCTATAGCAATTGATAACAAAGAGTAGGAATTGGGAGTGGAGATGAGGGTGTTTCACCTCATATCACTCACCACCTAGCCTTTAGGAAACTCCAAGGAAATTGTATTAAGTACTCTAATACTAGATACTTATATCTACAACATATAAGTAAGAGATGGTATGTTTACGTAGGAAGATAGAGTGCTAGATAAGGTAAATTAGTAGTACCTAGGATCAACCCTTAAATAGCCTCTTAAAAACCATTTTCTCCTATAGTCTAAGTGGTTTCAATCATACATCAACAAGAAGTACATGATTTTAAGAACAAACCACAAGAAGAAATATAGGAAATGGATTAAAAGTGGAGGAAAATCACCATAAAACGAATATATATTTTATATAAAAGTTATTCTCCCCCAACACGATATCATAGTAAAAATTTACCCCCAAACAGCCCACAATAAGGGCTTATCTACTAACAAAGAAATAGAAGAAGAAACAAGAACCAATAGAGGAGTATATGGGTATAATTCTTAGTGAAGACTCCTACTTCTTCACCTCCTAGCAGGTAGATCTTGACCTTCACCCTACAATGTGGGTGGGTTGCATGGAATGGAAGGTCGAAGTAGCCAAAACCCTAGAAAACTAGGGTTTTGAGGTTGAGGAAGGTAGAAGTGAGGTGGATGTAAGTGGGAGTAGGTATGAGCTCCTTGAATGCACTAGTGAATGCTAGGAATGAGTGAAAGATGATTAACATCATGCTATAGACACAACCTATGTATATATTGGTGGCGAGGAAGCACTAGGTTAAATATTGGTAAATGAGTAGAACAATGCATAAGTGTGTAAGGTTTGGGTGGCACAACATATGTGATAGGAAGTAGGGCCATGATGGTTAAGGTGTATCACGATCATGTTAAAAGGGAATTGTCATGTTGGGTTGAGGTGAAATGTCAAGTTCGAAGTGAAAAAATAGAGGTTGGTAGCATGGCCGTAGTGGGGGCTAGGTAGCACAGTCATGGTCGGCGAGTTGGATGGGAGTAGCTCTGTTGGGCATGGTCATTATGAGTCTGGGCAACACAATTATGCTAGCATATTCATGGCATAGTTGTGTTGATTGCATGATCGAGGTGAGTGTGTTGTTGTATCTTCATCCTTTCTTGACTTCAACATGTAATTGTGGTGTCGGTAGCACAGTCATTCTGTGTCACAAAAATCATGTTGGGGTCTTTACATGTACTTTGAGCTCCAAACTTTGAGATCCATGGACACCTTTCCTTAACTTTGACCCTTGGAAACTAGGGGTAGCTTGGGGGAGATTTAGGACCTTCTTTAGACTCATCCATGGGTGGTAGAACCCTACAACATATTCCTTCTATCTTTTCCATCCAACACATGGTCCAAGTATTGGGAAATTGGGGCGAAAGATAAGGCCGTAGAAATAAAAGTTTAAGTCCTAATTTCCCTTAATAGCAAGATTGAATCAACAAAAATGTATCTAGGAAGGAAGGTAATAAGAGTTATACATGGTGATAGACCAAGTCCAGTGACAATTCTTGATCCAATATCATGCTTCTTCTCCAAGTAGCAGTGAGCTTCTTCTTCAGGTAGCAACTGTTGACTCAAGGTCAATTAGGTCAATGTTGACTCACGTCTAAATTGACTAAACCCTTGATTTGATGATGACTAACCATTCCACATATTGGTGTCTAATGTCTCTACTTGAGTGATTTCAGATTAGGTATAGACACACTCCAAATGCCCTAACATGCACATATCAAATTGGATAAAAGACAAGTCAAAGTTAATACAAGTGCACGTTTTTGTAATATGATGTAAATCCATTAGAATCATGTTGTAAATCACTTGTAATGATTGTATGACTTGTAATTAATCTTAAAAAAAAATAGGAGCACTTAGATTGAATGTTTAAGCACTCAAAAGCCATTTTCCAAAATTCACATCAGGTTGTTCATCGGTCGAGTTCTGTGAGTTGCAAACTTGACCAATCCTGATTGGATCTTAAAAATGACTTTTGATCGGTCGAGTTTACACTTCACATAACTCAACCGATGGAGTACATGATCAATTCGATTTTCATTGGTCAGTTGAGTTTCCCCAGTTGAAACTCGACCGATGGTCTGAATATCGACTTTGTCTTTTACTCTATCGGTCGAGTTGCCCTTATAGAAACTCGACCGATTGCACTGTACGGAAAAGTGTAGAAAAGTGCTTCAAGCCGTTTTGGAGTTGCAACAAGTGAAAATATATTCATTGCAAGCCACAAAATGACTAGTTTTTGTTCTCAAGTGTTCCCAAAGGCTAAGAGGCATCCCCAACTATAAATAGGACCCCTTAGGCTTCATTCCAAGGTTGAGCATTCAATGCAAACTCTATGTGAGGTTCCTATTCTATAGTTGAGTTCTTCCTACAACATCCTCTCTCTCTCTAAGCTTAAGCACTTGCTACATCCATTAGAGTGAGTAGGAGATTTATAAGAGAGATCGTCCTACATGTATATCTTGTGAGGCTCTCACTTCCACCACCTCCCTATGTCACTTTTCAACCATGAAGATGAAGGCTATCTCTCTTGGATAAGAGAGGTGAAGAAGAACAAGGGAAGGAGTCCCTTGGTGAACATCATGGCTGAAGACTTAGAGCAAGAGTGGGTAAGCCCTTGGTGAAGGCAGAAGAATCCTTACTGAAGTGGGTAAGTCCTTGTTGGAAGCTTCTCTGAGTGAAGGTGAAGTCAATGGTAGAAGATCTAAGAAGAGTGGGTAATCCCTGCAAGGATGAAGACTTGTGCAAGCGTAGGTAAGTTCTCGGAAGAAGGCGGAAGACTCCTTGCAAAGTGGGTAAGTCCTTGGTAAGGTTGAAGACTCTTTGTATTGGATAGGTAAGTCCTTTGGTGGTCATGCATTGTATCTCTCATAATGAATATAATGAAGGTGTAAGGTTAAGAAATACTAGAGTGTTGACCTCTCTAGGTAGTGGACTGACTCACTTCTAGTTTGAAGTGTGGAACCACTCTAAATAGCTTGTCAATTGGTGTATGTTCAATATCTCTCTCCCTTGCTATGCATGTTTTAGTTGCACACAAATTTCCTATTTAGCAACCTTATCTTATGATATATCTTGAAGGTCTAATGAATTATGTGTAAGTGCATTCAGCTCTATTCACCCCCTCTAGAGAATCTAATCACCCATTTAGGATCCAAAAATTGGTATCAGAGCGTGTCTTATCCAAGCATACATCTATAATTAGGAGAAGATGGGTGACTACCAAGGAGGGAGATAGTTGATCAGCCTTCCAATCTTTGATGGGAGCAATTTCCTCTATTGGAGAAGAAGGCTTCAATTCTACATCCAAGGATCAAGTCTTGAGATGTGGAAAATGGTGAACAGCCCATACATGCTACCAAAGACAAAGATTGAAGAATGGGATGATGCTACCTTGAAGAAAGTAACATTTAATGCTAGAGCCATGCACATCCTCTATGCATCCATGACCTCCACCGAGTTCAACCAGATTTCTTCTTGTGAGACAGCCTATGAGGTATGGAGAAAGCTATGCATCACCAATGAGGGGACAGATCAAGTGAAGGAATGCAAAGTCTACATGCTCAAAGGGCTGCTTGAGAACTTCAAGATGGGAAAGGAGGAGAAGATAGCCAACATGTACTCAAGGCTCAATACCATTGTGAATGGTCTTGCTGTTCTAGGACATCCTATGTCTAGTGGAGAGATCAACTCAAAGATCCTTAGAACTCTCCCCAAGAGGTGGGAGCCCAAGGTGAGTTCCATTGAAGAAGCAAGGTCTCTTAAGGATGTCCCTATTGAAGAACTCATTGGAAATATATAAGCACATGAAGCCACACTTGACAAGAGGGAGGAAGTAGAAAGACAAGTAGAGAAAGAACTCAAGAGAATGAAGAAGGCTGAAATCAAAACTCAAATCAAGGCTATTTTTGGTCAAGCTTCTCCATCCTCTCAAGTTGAAGAAAATTCCATGTACTCCAAGGGTAGATTCTACAAAGGCAAGTCCTCCTCCATCCGGTGCTTCACATGTGGAAAGAAGGGTCACTACAAGGAAGATTGCCCACAAGGCAAAAAGACCCATCTTCACAAGAGAAGAGAAGGAAGTACAAGAAGAAGGAGAAATGTCACTCAATCTCAAGTGACTCCTCCAACTCAAGCTCAAGTGGCTCCTCCAACTCAAGCTCAAGTGAAGATTCAAGTGAAGGATCAAGCTCAAGTTCTAGTAATGAAGGAGAATGCCATTTCTCTCTTATAGCATCAACAATTAAAGACTCAAGTGAGGTATATCTAAACTCTTTAGATAAAGAATCTTTGATTGCTATTATTCATTATACTTGTGCCTCTCTTAAGTCTTATAAAAGGAAAAAGAAAAATCTTGCTAGAATTGTTGATAATTTGCATGTAGAACTAGATGATCTTGAACATGCTAATTCTTACTTGCTTGATGACAAAAATGCTTGTCTTAGCCAAGTAGACTCTCTTAAACTTGAAAATGCTAGTTTGCTTGATAAGATTATATTTTTAGAATCTCAACCTCTCATGCCTACTTCTAATGAAGAGCATACTGTAATTGTTGATTCTCTCATGCATGATATTGATGTTCTTAAATCTGAAAACAAGGATAGAGATTTTGTTTTGCAAGAATTAGAATCTGAAAATGGTGTTTATCTTTCCAAGATTTCTTTGCTTGAAACAAAAAATGGCTCCTTTCTTGCTTAAATCAATGTGCTTGAATCTTGTTCTAGTTCTACTAGTAGAGAGAATGATGTAGCTGCTCTTCATATTGATAGAGATTCTTATTTAACTAAAGCTCTATGCTTAGAAAACGATCTTTTGCATGCTAGAGATAATATCAATCATTTGTCTTCAACTATTACTTATCTTATGCATGATAATGATAGTTTGAGATCTTCTTTGCAAAGATTCTTAGTTGGTAAAAAGAATCTCAATGACATCCTACACCGTACTACTAATCAAATTGGTAGACATGGTTTATGGTATGATAGTAGTCAAAGGAACAACAAAGGTAAATGACCTCCAATATTCCTTGGAGAATCCTCTAATTCCAAGAGTATGGGCACATGCAACTATTGTAACGATTTTGGTCATTATTCTGCTTGTTGTCCTTTTAGGAAAGCACCCAAGAGAAATAGGACTTGGGTTGCTAAGCTAACCCCTTCGAACCCAAAAACATGATTGGGGACCATTTCATCTTTCTTCTTGTAGGTACTTGCAAATGGATTGACTTGAGCCATTGAATTGCAATTTGACTTCTCAATCCACATGAAAGAAGAAAGGTGAGATGTGTATGAGGTGAAAAGAAGTGGAAAAGCAATGGTAAGCAGAAAGGCAATGTTTCTCTTGCTTATAACCAATCCTAACTTGTTTTTGTCAAGATTGTGTGCACTATACATATGGTTTTTGAGTTAAAAGTGGTAATTTGTGTTTCTCTTCACACTCTTGCTCAAAAACTATTTCTAATGCTTCTATAGTGCATTACCAACTTGGTTAGACATGTTTGGATATGGTTTCTATTTTTATCATGCCTTTAAATATGTTTTTATGAAATATATGTGGCTTTTGACAGCAGCGCTGTCGGTCGAGTTTGTCCTGTTTGAAACTCGACCGATAGGCAACAATGCGTGTTCCCAGTAGCTGTCATCGGTCGAGCTGTCAATACACAGAACTCGACCGATAACACTATGCACTATATATATACATTTGGCTTATTGGATGATAATTTCCCTCTCAACTAGATCTTCTCAACCAAATAGCCTTATTCTTTGGCACTCCTTTGGTACCTTTATATATGGATATTGCCTTATTCTAAATTGCCTATCTTGCTTACAACTCTATCTCTCAAATTTCTCTAAATTGGTATATCTATATCTTGCAATTACTTGCTTTGAGCTATTTTGCAGGTTTTGAGGATGACCTCTTTGGAACTCTTGGTTGTGTCTAAAAATTGCTTCCATTGTACTCTAACTTACTACATCTATATAGGTGTATATCTTGTGTTGATACAACCTTGAGGTTCTTAGTGGTGATCATCTTTTATTAATGATGCATATTTGTTAGTGAGTTATATCCTTTCATGCTTCTAAAATTGCATATGTCTATGTTTGGATATATCTCTACATTTACTCATAGCTTGCTTTATCTTGTGTATCTTTCAATATCTCTTGCTATGATCTAGATCCTACTAGTAGTCCTAACTTGTGATAACATCTACTAGTAGTTCATATACATGTAGTTCTAACCTTGTTTATAATTGGTATCTTTGCTCATCTATATACTATGCTTGTATCTTGTCTCATACATGCTCAAGCTTGTTCCTTGAATTGCATATCTACTATCTTGAGTTGCTTGCATAACATTGTGATGCAGGGTACATAGATCTACATTGTATGTAGAAATTGGAGCATTTTTGGATTTCATGCAGCTTTTGCTCCAGTTTCAGTTGTTGGTGCAAGACTAATGTTTTTTATGCAGAAATGACCTTCTGAGCAAGGCTCATCGCCACACTATGAGCCTTGACACTTTTTGGGCAAATTATGTCATCTTTAGGGTCAAAATTGCATTTTATTGTTTTCTGCAACACTTTATCTTGCTTTTTGGGTTGTTCAAGTATATGCTTTAACTTGCTTTTCTTTCTATGCTTGGACAAGTCCCTATCTATGGTCTTCTACTCTCCCTATATAACTTTTTGTTATCTCCTTTCCCTTAAAAAGTGGTGTTTCTTATTTCTTCACACCCACACTTTTTGAAATGACAAAGGGGGAGAAAGGTATGTCTTCTACAAAATAGGGAGAAGGCATGTCTTACATGAAGAAGACAAGTATGTTCATGTAAGGGGGAGAAGGTAAAAGGGGAGAAGGAATATATCTGTAGAAACAGATATGAGTAGAATATATAGTATTCTATAAATGTTATGAAAGCTAACCATGCAGGAGAAATAACATCAATTGAGGGGGATTATGAGAACTCCATGCGCATCAATTGAGGGGGAGAATATGAGCTCAATCCTATTGAAATCCCTAGGTTTCTCTAAAGGTATGATTTTACTTAAAATCTTTCAATACATTTTTGGAATGGTTTGCCATCTTCAAAAAGGGGGAGAATGTTGACTCAAGGTCAATTAAGTCAATGTTGACTCATGTCTAAATTGAATAAACCCTTGTTTTGATGAAGACTAACCATTCCACATATTGGTGTCTAATGTCTCTACTTGAGTGATTTTAGATTAGGGATAGACACAATCCAAATTCCCTAACTTGCATATATCAAATTGGAGAAAAGACAAGTCAAAGTCAATATAAGTGCACATTTTTGTAATATGATGTAAATTCATTAGAATCACTTTGTAAATCACTTGTAGTGATTGTATGACTTGTAATTAAGCTTCAAAAAGTCAGGAGCACTTAGATCAAATGTTTAAGCACTCAAAAGCTATTTTTTAAAATTCACATCAGGCTGTTCATCGGTCGAGTTTTGTGAGTTGCAAACTCGACCGATCCTGAGTGGATCTTGAAAATGACTTTTGATTGGTCGAGCTTACACTTCACAGAACTCGACCGATGGAGTACCTGACGAATTAGATTTTCATTGGTCGGTCGAGTTTCCCCAGGACAAACTCGACCGATGGTCTGAATATCGGCTTTGTCTTTTACTCTATCAATCGAGTTACCCTTATAGAAACTTGACCGATTGCACTGTACAGAAAAGTGCAAAAAAGTGTTTCTAGCCGTTGTGGAGTTACAACAAGTGAAAATATATCCGTTGCAAGCCACAAAATGGCTAGTTTTCGTTCTCAAGTGTTCCCAAAGGCTAAGAGGCATCCCCAACTATAAATAGGATCCCTTGGGCTTCATTCCAAGGTTGCACATTCAATGCAAACTCTATGTGAGGTTCCTATTCTATAGTTGAGTGCTTCCTTCAGCCTCCTCTCTCTCTCTCTAAGCTTAATCACTTACTACATCCAATAGAGTGAGTAGGAGATTTGTAAGAGAGCTTTTCCTACATGTATATCTTGTGAGGCTCTCACTTCCACCACCTCCCTATCACTCTTTTCAACAATGAAGATGAAGGATATCTCTCTTGGCTAAGAGAGGTGAAGAAGAACAAGGGAAGGAGTCCCTTGGTGAAGATCAAGGTGGAAGACTTAGAGAAAGAGTGGGTAAGCCCTTGGTGAAGGCAGAAGACTCCTTGCTCCAGTGGGTAAGTCCTTGGTGGAAGCTTCTCCGAGTGAAGGTGAAGTCAAAGGCAGAAGATCCAAGAAGAGTGGGTAATCCCTGCAAGGCTGAAGACTTGTGCAAGAGTAGGTAAGTCCTTGGAAGAAGGCGGAAGACTCCTTGCAAAGTGTGTAAGTCCTTGGTAAGGTTGAATACTCTTTGTATTGGATAGGTAAGTCCTTTGGTGGTCATGCATTGTATCTCTTATAATGAATATAATGAAGGTGCAAGGTTAAGAAATCCTAGAGGTTGACCTCTCTAGGTAGTGGACGGACTCACTTCTAGTTTGAAGTGTTGAACCACTCTAAATAGCTTGTTAATTGGTGTATGTTCAATCTCTCTCTCCCTTGCTATGCATATTTTAGTTTCATACAAATTTCCTATTTAGCAACCTTATCTTATGATATATCTTGAAGGTTTAATGAATTTTATTTAAGTGCATTCAGCTCTATTCACCCCCCCTCTAGAGCATCTAATCACCCATCTAGGATCCAACAATTGGTATCAGAGTGAGTCTTCTCGAAGCATACTTTTACATGTAGGAGAAGATGGGTGACTACCAAGGAGGGAGATACTTGATCAGCCTTCCAATCTTTGATGGGAGCAATTTCCTCTATTGGAGAAGAAGGTTTCAATTCTACATACAAGGATCAAGTCTTGAGATGTGGCAAATGGTGAACATCCCATACATGTTACCATAGACAAAGATTGAAGAGTAGGAAGATGCTACCTTGAAGAAAGCAACATTGAATGCTAAAGCCATGCACATCCTCTATGCCTCCATGACCTCCACCGAGTTCAACCGGATTTCTTCTTGTGAGATGGGCTATGAGGTATGGAGAAAGTTATGCATCACCTATGAGGGGACAAATCAAGTGAAGTAAAGCAAAGTCTACATGCTCAAAGGGTTGCTTGAGAACTTCAAGATGGGAAAGGAAGAGAAGACAGCCAACATGTACTCAAGGCTCAACACCATTGTGAATGGTCTTGCTGTTCTAGGACATCCCATGTCTAGTGGAGAGATCAACTCAAAGATCCTTAGAATTCTCCCCCAGAGGTGGGAACCCAAGTTGACTTCCATTGAAGAAGCAAGGTCTCTTAAGGATGTCCCTATTGAAGAGCTCATTGGAAATCTACAAGCACATGAAGACACACTTGACAAGAGGGAGGAAGTAGAAAGATAAGAAGAGAAAGAACTCAAGAGAATGAAGAAGGCTCAAATCAAAGCTCAAATCAAGGCTATTGTTGGTCAAGCTTCTCCATCCTCTCAAGTTGAAGAAAATGCCATGTAATCCAAGGGTAGATTCTACAAAGACAAGTCCTCCTCCATCCGATGCTTCACATGTGGAAAGAAGGGTCACTACAAGGAAGATTTCCCACAAGGCAAAAAGACCCATCTTCACAAGAGAAGAGAAGAGAAGTACAATAAGAAGGAGAAATAGAACTCAAGCTCAAGTGACTCCTCCAACTCAAGGTCAAGTGGCTCCTCAAACTCAAGCTCAAGTGAAGATTCAAGTGAAGGATCAAGCTCAAGTTCTAGTGATGAAGGAGAATGCCATTTTGCTCTTATAGAATCAACAAGTAAAGACTCAAGTGAGGTAAATCTAAACTCTTTAGATAAAGAATCTTTGATTGCTATTATTCATGATACTTGTGCCTCTCTTAAGTCTTATAAAAGGAAAAAGAAAAAGCTTGCTAGAATTGTTGATAATTTGCATGTAGAACTAGATGATCTTGAACATGCTAATTCTTTCTTTCTTGATGACAAAAATGCTTGTCTTAGCCAAGTAGAGTCTCTTAAACTTGAAAATGCTAGTTTGATTGATAAGATTAGATTTATAGAAGCTCAACCTCTCATGCCTAGTTCTAATGAAGAGCATACTTTAATTGTTTGATTCTCCCATGCATGATATTGATGTTCTGAAATATGAAAATAGGGACAAAGATTTTGTTTTACAAGAATTAGAATCTGTAAATGGTGTTTATCTTTCCAAGATTTCTTTGCTTGAAATAGAAAATGGCTCCTTGCTTGCTAAAATCGATGTGCTTGAATCTTGTTCTAGTTCTACTAGTAGAGAGAATGATGTAGCTACTCTTCAAATTGATAGAGGTTCTTATTTAACTAAAGCTCTTTGATTAGAAAATGATCTTTTGCATGCTAGAGATATTATCAATCATTTGTCTTCTACTATTAATTCTCTTATGCATGATAATGATAGTTTGAGATCTTCATTGCAAAGTTTCTTAGTTGGTAAAAAGAATCTTAATGACATCCTACACCATACTACTAAACAAATTGGTAGACATGGTTTAGGGTATGATAGTAGTCAAAGGAACAACAAAGGTAAACGACCTCCAATATTCCATGGAGAATCCTCTAGTTCCAAGACTACGGGCACATGGAACTATTGCAATGATTTTGGTCATTGTTCTACTTGTTGTCCTTTTAGGAAAGCACCTGAGAGCAATAGGACTTGGGTTGCTAAAGTAACCCCTCCGGACCCAAAAACATGATTGGGGACCATTTCATCTTTCTTCTTATAGGTACTTGCAAATGGATTGACTTGAACCATTGAATTGCAAATTGACTTCTCAATCCTCATGAAAGAAGAAAGGTGAGATGTGTATGAGGTGAAAACAAGTGGAAAAGCAATGGTAAGCACAAACGTAATGTTTCTCTTGCTTATAAGCAATCCTAACTTGTTTTTGTCAAGATAGTGTGCACTATACATATGGTTTTTGAGTCAAAAGTGGTATTTTGTGTTTCTCTTCACACTCTTGATCAAAAACTGTTTCTAATGCTTCTATAGTGCATTACCAACTTGCTTAGACATGTTTGGATATGGTTTGTATCTTTAGAATGCCTTTAAATATGTTTTTGTGAAATATATGTGCCTTTTGACAGCAACACTATCAGTCAAGTTTGTCCTGTTTGAAACTCGACCGATAGTCACCAATGGGTGTTGTCAACAGATGTCATCAGTCGAGTTGTCAATACACAGAAATCGACCGATAACACTGTGCACATAATATACATTTGGCTTAGTGGATGAGAATTTCCCTTTTAACTAGATCTTCTCAACCAAATAGCCTTATTCTTTGGCACTCCTTTGGTACCTTTATATATGCATATTGCCTTGTTCTAAATTTCCTATCTTGCTTACAACTCTATCTCTCTAATTGCTCAAAATTGGTATATCTATATCTTGCAATTACTTAGTTTGAGTTGTTTTGCAGGTTTTGATGATGATCTCTTTTGATCTCTTGGTTATGTCTAAAAATTGCTTCCGTTGTACTCTAACTTTCTACATCTATATAGGTGTATATCTTGTGTTGATACAACCTTGAGGTTCTTAGTGGAGATCATCTTTTAGTAATGATGCATATTTGTTAGTGAGTTATATCCTTTCATGCTTCTAAAATTGCATATCTCTTTGTTTGGATATATCTCTACATTTACTCATAGCTTGCTTTATCTTGTGTATCTTTTGGTATCTCTTGCTATGATCTAGATCCTACTAGTAGTCCTAAGTTGTGATAACATCTACTAGTAGTTCATATACATGTAGTTCTAACCTTATTTATAATTGGTATCTTTGCTCATCTATATGCTATGCTTGTATCTTGTCTCATACATGCTCAAGCTTGTTCCTTGAATTGCATATCTACTATCTTGAGTTGCTTGCATAACATTGTGATGCAGGGTACATAGATCTACATTGTGTAGAAATTGGAGCATTTTTGGATTTCATGCAGCTTTTTCTCTAGTTTCAGTTTTTGTTGCAAGACTAATGTTTCTTATGCAGAAATGACCTTCTGAGCAAGGCTCATCGCTATGCCATGAGCCCTGACACTTTTGGGCAAATTCTGTCATCTTGAGGGTCAAAATTGCATTTTATTGTTTTTCTGCAACACTTTATCTTGCTTTTTAGGTTGTTCAAGTATATGCTTTAACTTGCTTTTCTTTCTATGCTTGGACAAGTCCCTATCTGTTCTCTTCTACTCTCCTTGTATAACTTTCTATTATCTCCTTTCCCTTAACAAGTGGCGTTTCTTATTTCTTCATACCCCCACTTTTTGAAATGACAAATGGGGAGAACAGTATGTCTTCTTTTGACAAAATAGGGAGAAGGCATGTCTTACATGAAGAAGAGAAGTATGTTCATGTAAGGGGGAGAAGGTAAAGGGGAGAAGGCATATATGTGTAGAAACACATATGAGTAGAAGACATAGTATTCTATAAATGTTATGAAAGCTAACCATGCAGGAGAAATAACATCAATTAAGGGGGAGTATGAGAACTCCATGCACATCAATTGAAGGGGAGCATATGACACTACTACAGAACCGACCTTTGGTGTCGATTATTTAAGGCCTTTGGCGACGATTAAAATGCGACACCTATGTGGGCAACACTAAAAGGTGAACCCTTAGTCGTAGGGTTTGAAAACCGATGCCAAAACCCTTCGCGCCACCCAAAACGCGCCAGCAGGGGTACTATAGGTGTCAGTTATTAGTAGGAAAACTGATGCCAGAACCCTTCACGACACAAAAGGGAGCTAGCAGGGGCACTATAGGCGTCAGTTATTAGTAGGGAAACGGATGCCCAAACCATTTGTGCCACAAAAGGGCACCATCTAAGACACCATCGGTGTTAGTTTCTTAGTAATAACTGACGCCATATCACCTGTCGCCATGGCCGTGCTGGACAGCAAGGCCGTATTGTCTGGCCACATTAGACGGCGGATTTTTGCTATTAACCGACACTGTAAGCCTTTGTTGTCAGTTTTTGACTAATAACTGATGCCTGTGTTTTGATTTTTTTTCTTATCAGTTTGCATGCCTTCTATGGCTGGTCATAGGATAAAGAAACCTGTAGTTCAGTGGAACTGAACTGCAAGTTTATGACATCCATTGATATTAGCCAACAACAGACCACAAACCTACAAATTTAACAAGATTCATTTTCACACATTTAGCAACCTGCTGTTCCATTCAATTTTCACACATGTAGAAACATTCAGACACATGTAGAAACATTCATGTAGCAACCAGAAGTTCCTTTCATTTTCACATTCACACATGTAGAAACATTTAGGCACATGTAGAACCATTTATGTAGCAACCTATAGTTCCTTTCATTTTCACATTCACACATGCACATGTAGGAACATTCATGTAGCAACCTGCAGTTCCATTCTTTTTCACATTCACACATGTATAAACATTCAGACACTTGTAAAAACATTTAGACATGTAGAAACATTCACGCATATGACAATTCAGAAAAATTCATTTACAAAATATCATTCTTTAGTCATTATCACTATCAACATCCCAATTATATTTTTAAACCCCCACTACTTGTATGGCTTTTGTCCATTCTTCTCTTACATCACTTAATTCTTCCGTCGTATAGGAAGCATGTACATCTGATAAGGCCTTACCTGTAGTGGGGTCAGTTTTAAACACCTGCAACAAGAATGATGTATAAGAGAATGATGTATATATAATTAATAATATATAAATAAGATTGATATATTTCATATTATCTAATGAGACTATATATAATCCCTCAGGAATGGTATCCATGTCCACTACGACATATTTGATAATCATGTGCATAAATCGCATCACATAGTATGCACATGCCCAACCATTGTATTGTGTAGCACACTATAAATTGAAACATACAAAATATTAAAAAATACAACTAAGCACAGTTCACATAAATAATATATACATTGGAGTCGGGAACTTACTTCCACGTTCTCCCAAATTATTGGTTGGTTCTTTTTCTTGGGGACCTGTCCACCAGCCTTTTTGAACTCATGTAAACCCCTACATGTTAATGTAACATAGTAAATTGCATAATTAAATAGTAATGTAATAACAGATGTTAACGGATATAAAAATGAAATATTTCTCACCGGAATAATGCCATTTTCATTGCATGTCCATATTTTGGATTCAATTTAGTCCCCTTAGGATCTAGATAATAGATAGTGAACGTCCTGGGGATAATAACTAGTAACTCCCAATGTGTACCCCTAGAGGTAAAAAAGTTAAAAATTAATAACTCAAAATCCACTATAAAAATGTAATTTTCTTAAGTCCAAATTATAAGCAAAGTAAACTTACTCCACATTGAATGGAGCTATCAACACCGTCTTTTTATTTTGACCAAAATTTGTAAAAGCATCACACTAGTATTGTTGAACTGATGTAGGGTTTTTAGCTACTAGACTAATCAAAGATGGAATAAAAAATCCTACATGTTCAAATGAAAAATCTGCACATATCTTATCTAAGTAGCTGCAAAACATGTATTACGTATGCATTAATATATCAGAAACCAGATCATCGGATCCTACACAAGGTATATGGATGTATAAACAAGATCTCACCTTATCCATAGCTCTATCACAGATGTATTCAGCCAATCATAGCGAAACAACTCCAAAAGATATTGTATAAATAGTTTGTTTTTGTATGATTGACCTACAACATCCGCATCTATAGAAATATTTATAGGGCAATTTATATCATGTTGGCCTAACCATACTGCCATACCCCTACAATTAGGACCTAACAGGGCAGGTAGGTCCTGTGGAGCCCAACGTGGTAATGTAGGAGGTGGAGGTGGAGGCCTAGATGCTCTGGGTATCTTTGTTTTAACATGTATATATAATTTCAGATCAATTGACCTCATATATACACACTAACAATTTAACGTAATGTAAATTTACCATACAATTTCAGTATAGACGACATCCGCTTTGGGCCACAATATCACTCCGCCTTTTGCCTCACCAAGCGTTTCACAATCTGGGTGGGCATATGGCAATGGAAGATCCATCCAACTGGGGAATATACATAGCGGGCTCACACGAACCCAACCATCTGGTAATGGAGACCCATGAAACAATTTCCATGGAAGGGATGGGTAAGTCGATGCCTCTACAATGATGTATTTGTTACTTTTTAGACGGCATGGCTTCAACCCCTACAAATTTACTTAAAGAATGTTATATACATATATGCATATCATCTTGAAAACATATCATCTTGAAAAGACTAGCTACTATGTCATAAAAATACTTACAGCGGATGTGCTAGGTGGTGGGTCTACAAGATTACTCCCAACCTCTACAGTAGGAGTAGAGCGGGACGCCATAGGTACTGTCAGAGTGGCAGTCAGAGATGCCTGCCACTTGCTCATTGCTTCATGGAGTGTCTTATCAACTACTTCCTTGACTCTCTTATCAACTACTTCATCGACTCTCCTATCAACTATCTTATCTACCTATACATGGATAAAAGAAACGTTAGCTTCTGATTATTGAATTCCCTTTTACAGTAGCATTGTAAAAAAAGAATAGGTTACCTCTTCTTGTAAAATTCCCACTTTTGGGACATGTTTGCGCTGGGATGGCCCAAAGAACGCTTTGATGCCCACACCAGTGCCTGCACCCCTAACACGTCTAGGATGCTCTGGGTTACCCAAAGCAACTGTCAATTCATCCCTTGTGGCCTCAGGGATGAACTTGCCTTGTTTCCTCACTTCGTGCAGCTCCTGCTAATCGCCATCAATAGAAATTGGTAAGTAAGTAAACACCATAAATAATCAATATTCGAACGATTTCTCTAAGAGTTGTATTTTACCATTTTTGCAGCCGCCTCAGTAGTTGCGGGCTTCTTTATTTCTCCCTTCTTGTTTTGCCTCCCAGCTATCCAGACTTCATGGTGAGGCAGAGGTGTGGTACCTATAGTAGAGGACTCCTGAGTAGCAGTAGACTGAGAAGTACACTCAACCTGTAGTCTTTGGCGAACGCCTGCATATCCCTTTGCACCCATTATGTGGTCATGCACATTCAGTGCATGCCTTGCTCTTTGTGCCTCACCGATAGCCTAGTTAGTATGCACATTGATTTGGTTAGTAACACTAAAGGTTAATCTTGAATAGGTGAATACAACGTATATTAATTAAATAGGGAGTAACACCTAATACCTTGAATTCATCAGTGTTTCTTGAAGCAACAAACACATCCCATTCTTCTTGATCCAGGAAGTTCCAGTATTCAGTGGCTGATTTCTTCCTCTTCTCACCATCTCTTATGTATTCTCAGGTGAGATTTGTCCTATAGTTCCTTAGGACCCTCCCACAACATTGCATCATGCATTTACGATGCAACTTTTCATCCAACACAAATATACTCTACAAAATAGAATTGCTATTAACTAGTATAAAAAAATTAGTAATCTACAAAATAGAATTGCAAATAATAATAACTCACACATAAATCCTTCCATATTAAGTCTTTCTTCCCCTTAGGAACTTTATGCCAAGAATCTATCTTACAACCACAATGTCTACGAGTAACATACCCAAGATATGAAACAAATGAATTGCGGTTCACTCCAATTGCATTTCCTGCATTATCAAAATCCACAACCAGTTTGGGCCATTGCCCCTTAGCGCTATTAACTTCTTCATCATAGTGATTCCCATTCTCTTGTCAACTTTATGGTACTGCTCATCAAGTGCCTCAAGTGCTTCAGAGGGTACATGTGCATCATCAACCTAAAATTTGACAAAATAAACACACTTACAGGATATAACTATAAATGGACATATAGATAGAAATATATGATATATTTTTAAAACTTACATTGTGAGGCAGCGCATTGGTATCCTCACCATGCTCATCATGGACATCATGGTCATCATGCCCATGCTCAGCCATCTAAAAATTTCATTAAAAAATCAAACATTTAGCATTTGACATAACTAGAAGATAATGAAACATTGAAAAATGAAACATTGTATAGTTCAATATACAAATGAAACATTGAAAAATGAAACATATAAAAAATATAAACATGCATGCCTCTAATATTGCGATCGTTTATCATTTAACAATCCTTCATTGTGATCTCCGCGCACATACAAGTCATCATTAGCTTCAATATTGAGAATGGACTGGAGTCATCATACTTATCATAGTACTCTTTTTCATCTATAGGATCTTCAATGAACTGTCTTTTACCATGATGAACAACCGACCATTTATCATTTGCAGGATCATCGATATAAAATACTTGTTTTTCCTATGATGCTAATATGAATGGTTAAACCTTCTCACCAATCTTTTCAAAGTTCACTAAAGTGAAACCCAATTCATCCACTATAACTCCTTTGGTGTTATCAACCCAGTTACATTTGAAGAGCGTAATTCTAAAATCTATGTAGTCAAACTCCCATATGTCTTCAATGACACCGTAATATGACATTTTAGCTTCACGTGGATTCTTATCCTTTGCACTTGCAAAAAACATAGTCGGCGCTTGAAGGGTGACCCCACTATTTTGGATGACACTCTTATCATCTTGGCGCTTTGTGTAATATGTTAATCCATTAATGTCATACCCTTCATAAGACATAACATTCAATTTTGGTTTAAAGGCGAGACATTTGATAGTTTCAGTAATATCATCTGGTGTTTGAGATAGTTGATGTAAGACTTTATCTTCAAACCACTTAATAAATGTCTTGTTATGCAATCTAGCAGACCAAATTGAATTGGCTCGAGGATATTATCTCTTGATGAAATTGGTATGTTCCTTGATATAAACACTCACTTCATCCATGTTGTGTAAAATTTACAAGTGACCTTGTTCCAACTGCTCACGGCTGATTACTTTCACCCGTGATCCCAAAATTCCTTTGCCAAATTGTTCCTTAATATTCTTGTCATTACTAGGAGTGTCATTACCACCCAGAAAGTAATTGCAAAAATCCATAACCTCTCTCGCCACATAACCCTCAATAATACTCCCTTCAGGCCAATAACGGTTTCAAACATCACTTTTAAAAATGCTCATGTATCGTTCAAAGGGATACATCCAATGCAAGAAAACCGGTCCCAACATTTTCACTTCCCTAGTCAAGTGGACAACAAGATGTACCATGATATCAAAGAATGAAGGAGGGAAATACATCTCAAGCTGACATACGGTAACAACCACTTCTCTTTGCAAAGTATCGAGAGTATCAGGGTCAATAACTTTGCTGCACAGACTGTTGAAAAAGAAACAAAGTCTGGTGATTGCAAACCTTACATGCTTCGAAAATATAGATCAAATTGCCACGGGCAATATTTGTTGCATTAGAGTGTGACAATCATGAGATTTAAGACCTATAAACTTTAGATCTTTCATTGATACCAATCTACGGATGTTGGATGAGTAACCCTGTGGCACCTTAACATTTACCAAGCATTCACAAAAATCTTTCTTCTCCTTTCTAGACAACGTGTAACAAGCGGGAGGTAAGTATGTTCTCTGATTTCCCATTGCACGTAATTTTATTAATTCTGACCTTATTCTCATTTCATTTAGGTCCAGTCTGGATTTTATCCCATCTTTAGTCTTACCTGGTATATTCAACAGAGTACCAATGATGCTATCACAAACATTTTTCTCAATGTGCGTGACATCGATACATTGCTTGACTATCAAAGAATTCCAATAAGGAAGATCCCAAAATATTGACTTCTTCTTGAATAAAGATTTGTCACTCCGTGTGGCCATAGTACATTGTGATCTCTTACCAAATTCATTGACAAAGTCTTTTACTCTTTCATAAACAACCTCCCCCGATATAGGTTTAGGTGCACTCCGTTCCTCATTCCATCCATTGAATGCTTTGTGCTTCCTATGATACATATGGAATTTTGGAAGAAACCTTCGATGAACAAGATATACAGTCTTATTGCCATGTTTTAGTCTTGTTGAATTAGTGTTCTCTTCACATATAGGATACGCTTTAGCTCCTTCGACACTATATCCAGACAAATTCCCATATGCTAGAAAGTCATTCATAGTGCAAAAAAAACATAGCGTGCAACCGAAATGTCTCTCTTCGTGAAGCATCATAGGTCATCACACCTTCACCCCAGAGTTTCTTAAAGTCATCAATCAGAGGTTCAAGATAAACATCAATATCATTTCTAGGTTGTTTAGGGCCCGATATCAACAACGATAGTATAACGTACTTATTTTTCATACACAGCCAGGGAGGGAGATTGTATATAACAAGCATGACTCGCCAAGTGCTATGTTGGGTGCTCAATGTCCCGTACGGATTCATCCCATCTGTACAAAGCCCAAGTCTTAGATTCCTGACTTTTTCACCAAATTTAGGGTACAATAGATCAATCTTCTTCCACTGTGGGGAATCAGATGCATGTCGTAGGATCCCATCATTATTTTTCTTAACATATGCATGCCACTTCAAATTCTTTGCATCTATCAGATTGGCAAACAAGCGTCGAAACCATGATATTTTACGTAGATACCACATCACCTTGGCAGGAGAACGCATTTTGGACTCCCCCGAAGTCGTCAATTTATACCGTGACGCACCACATTTTGGACAATCTTTCAAATCCACATAGTCCTTTTGAAATAATACACAATCATTCGGGCATGTGTGTATCTTCTTGGCCTCCATTCCCATTGGGCACAACAATTTCTTTACCTGGTATGTTGAGATTGATAGCTCGTTTCCTTTAGGAAGCATTTCTTTCAATAAAGACAACAATGACGTGAAGCTTTTGTCACTCCATCTATTGTTAGCTTTCAGCTTATACAATCTCAACACAACGCTAAGCTTCATAAACTTAGTACAACCTATGTATAACGGTATCTCAACATCATGCACAATGTTTCTAAACATGGGAGGTGGATCGGTTTCGGTGTGTTCTACCCCACAACTATCCAACATCGTATCAACGATGTCTACTGGAACTGGTTTGTTCACATCTACATCATCAGAGGCAATAAGTTCTTCCACACAAGCACTACAATCGACATCCACTAGTTTTGGGTTTGAAATCTCTCCATGCCAGTGCCATTCTGTATAGCCTTGTACAATCTCGTTGCACATGACATGACTTTTGATTTTGTCACCAGTGTTGACTTTCAAGTTGTTACCGCAATGCCTACATGGACAGTAGAACCTATCTCTAGGTTGTTTCCTATGTTCCTCAGAAAATCTAATAAACTGATCAAGACCAGAAATAAACTCTAGGGTGCAGCGATTGCGAATGGACATCCCTGATCTATCCATTCTATGATAAAAGAGAAAACAAGTATATATTACAACAAGTATAGGGTCTAGGGTTCACAGATTAGAGTTTAAGCATGGTTAAAACTTTAGGATTTAAAGTCTTATATATAATTAATGGTTAAAATATTCTAAGTGAGAATAGGTGTTCAAGAACAGTCCCAAATCAGGGACTATCCAAGATTTACTCCTATTGAGTAAATCTTGGACGGGTTTCTGGGCCAACAAATACATGTGTTGTCATTCTTATATATAATAAATGTGTACCACCTATCCCATTCTTTAACACCTAATCTCACTAGTAAGTGTATAATGTGTATTGGGTTTTCAAGAAAATTTCGGCAGCATTTCCCCGCTGTTCTCCAAGTACATATGTACTTAGAGAACAAATGGGGAAATGCTACCGAAATTTTCTTGAAAACCCAATACACATTATACACTTACATCCTAAGTGAGATTAGGTGTTCAAGAACAGTCCCAAATCGGGGACTATCCAAGATTTACTCCTAATGAGTAAATCTTGGACGGGTTTATAGGCCAACAAATACAACACCAGCCCCTTGTTCACAACCCCATTCAACACACAATTTTCTTATAAAAACACTTGTGGACAACCATAACAACATATCAATGCTTCCTAAATTAATCAATGTATTATTTTATATATAACACAAATCTGGTGGCTATAACATAGCAAAACGCTCAACATGTCACAATAGAAACATGTCCTTAGCCTAATATATAGATATTTGTAACATAACTCATTAGGAAGAGAGACCATGAAACACCATGTATTGATTTGAAGTTTTCTTTCCCATCTAAGGTTATTTGCAATTTCATGCTTGTTTATCTTTCTTTCTAGTATTTCTACTTGAATTGAATATATAATCAATTTCATATAGATAACCACTCCATTATGTTACTAACCATTACTTCATGTTATGTCCTATGTAATTTTTCTTAAATAGGAATATGTCCATTTCTCTCCAAGTGACACATTAATAGCTTATGAATATTTAGATGCATTTATACTATCAAATCCTAGGGTTTACTTTTTTACAGTAGCAAAATATAATAGGGGTTATTTTGATCATTTTCTTACTAAAAATTGCATGTCTCTATGTAACTTCCATAAATAAACTATTATATATTAATATGATACTTTAATTGGCTGTGTTCATAGAGTCCACTTTAGGGTCTGGACAAAGGTCGACAGTTCTACCAAATAGGTCTTCTATATTAGAGGCAATACATATAGTATAAAGGTGAAAAAAGCAGATTTAAGATATAATCATTTTAGAAATAGAAGACCCACATGTGAGTTAAGTTTGATACATCAATGTATCTTTAATACACATGTTTCAAGGTTCAAAGCACATAATCAAATCAAATTAGGATGCTAGAATGGAAAAGTTTGAATCTTATTTCAACATGCATCAAAGTTTATTGAATTAGGTCAAGCATGAGGATTAGAAGCACAAATATATGCAAGCATAAGATTTATTCATATCCTAGGTTGATTTACAATAGCAACATCTAAGTTGATAAACAAATATAAATCAGGAGATGATTAAATAATTTTAAAAAGTAGATGAACAAATATAAAGCCCTAAATGTAAATAATGTGATGAATAAAAAATAATTAGATGAATGAATGAGTAGATAAGTAAATACAAATCAGTATTTAAGTAAATACAAATCAGAGCGTATTGCTTTGGAGCTGGGAGAGAGGGCGAGACAGAGGGTTTTTGGGGATGTTTACCTCTGTTTTAGCCCAGGCGGGCATCTTGCTCTGGAGCAGGGAGAGAGGGCGAGACGAAAGGCTGCATGTGGAAGCTGAATGGGTAGGCCGAGCAGGAAGGCGAGCATGGAAGAGCAGCGAGCAGGCAGCCGATGAGCGAGCAAGGAGGAGGGAGAAGGGTGGCAGTGAGCAGATAGCAGGTGGTGAGTTCTAGAGCAGGAAGCTAAATTGGACATTGTTATACCCTTTGTTTTGATGATGACAAACATTTCATTCTTGTGGATTTATCTTGTTATTCAAGTATTTCAGGGATAAACAAATAAGGAAGTGGATAGTTGAAGATCAATACAAATTGGAAGATCAACATGCTTAAATTACTTTTATTTTCATGATTATACTCAATGTAAAAAACTTGTACAAGTATATAATGTACAAGTACTTAGATATCATGCAAATCAAGTGTTAGATCTTCCCTATCTACTTACAACACTTAGATAGATCCTCGGTGAGCGGTGAGCTCTAGAGCAGGCAGAAGGTCGGCGAGCTCTGGAGCAGGCTGTGAGCTCTGGAGCAGGCAGAAGGTCGGTGAGCTCCAGAACCAGTGGCGGCAGGGCAGCGGCCGATGAGCTCCAGAACCAGTAGCGACAGGGCAGAATAGGTGGCGGCGGAAGGAAGAAGGGCGGTCGGCGGTGGCGAGCAAGGGCGGCGGTGGCGCGCAAGGAGGAGGGAGCAGGATGGAGCGTGATCGGAGGCATCAGGAGCGGAATGGCTAATTTCACGATGAAACAAAGATGAATGGGGAAGAGTCTATTTCTCGCGGGGACTATAAAGTTAATAAAGGTGTCAGTCTTCTATTAAACTGACACCTAATATCCATCAACATCCGTTTCTTGAAAAAACTGACGTCCATTGGACAATCTTAACCCAAAAAACTTTCATGGGGATGGCGCACGAAACCTTATCAGCGTCGGTTTTTCCACAAAAACTGATGACCTTTGGAGGTAATTTGTTTCGTCGTTAGGCATCGATTATTAGGTAAACAACCGACACCGTATGTGAAACTTTGGGGGTAATTTTTCTCTCTCAAAAAATTGGATTTGGCGGGCTATTTTAGGCGTCAGTTCGTCTTAGGGAGCCGACGCTTAATAAAAAGTGATGCCCGCGTCTGGTTGGTCTTGAAATATAGATGTCGGTCTCTATAATTAGCCGATGTTGTAGGGTTTTGGCGTATGTTTTCGGTAATAACTGACGTCTCTAAATGTGACGTTATAAGCTATTTCTGTAGTAGTGTGAGCTCAATCCTATTGAAACTCCTAGGTTTCTCCGAAGGTATGATTTTACCTAAAAGCTTTCAATACATTTTTGGAATGGTTTGTCATCTTCAAAAAGGGGGAGAATGTTTACTCAAGGTCAATTAGGTCAATATTGACTCACGTCTAAATTGTCTAAACCCTTGTTTTGATGATGACTAACCATTCCACATATTGGTGTCTAGTGTCGCTACTTGAGTGATTTCAGATTAGGTATAGACACACTCTAAATGCCCTAACTTGGGCATATCAAATTGAAGAAAAGACAAGTCAAAGTCAATACAAGTGCACATTTTTGTAATATGATGTAAATCCATTAGAATAATGTTGTAAATCACTTGTAATGATTGTATGACTTGTAATTAAGCATAAGAAAATCAGGAGCACTTAGATCAAATGTTTAAGCACTCAAAAGACATATTCCAAAATTCAAATCAGGTTGTTCATCGATCGAGTTTTGTGAGTTGCAAACTCGACCGATCCTGATTGGATCTTGAAAATGACTTTTGATCGGTCGAGTTTACACTTCATAGATCTCGACCGATGGAGTACCTTACCAATTCAATTTTCTTTGGCCAGTCAAGTTTCCCCAGGACAAACTTGACCGATGGTCTGAATATCGGCTTTGTCTTTTACTCTATCGGTCGAGTTACCCTTATAGAAACTCAACTGATTGCACTATACGAAAAAGTGTAGAAAAGTGCTTCTAGCCATTATGGAGTTGCAACACATGAAAATATATCATTGCAAGCCACTAAACGACTACTTTTCATTCTCGAGTGTTCCCAAAGGCTAAGAGGCATCCCCAACTATAAATAGGACCCCTTGGGCTTCATTCCAAGGTTGAGCATTCAATGAAAACTCTATGTGAGGTTCCTATTCTATAGTTGAGTGCTTCCTACAGTCTCCTCTCTCTCTAAGCTTAATCACTTTCTACATCCATTAGAGTGAGTAGGAGATTTGTAAGAGAGCTCATCCTACATGTATATCTTGTGAGGCTCTCACTTCCACCACCTCCCTATCTCTCTTTTCAACCATGAAGAAAAGGCTATCTCTCTTGGCTTAGAGAGGTGAAGAAGAATAAGGGAAGGATTCCCTTGGTGAAGATCAAGGTTGAAGACTTGGAGCAAGAGTGGGTAAACCCTTAGTAAAGGCAGAAGACTCCTTGCTCAAGTGGGTAAGTCCTTGGTGGAAGCTTCTCTGAGTGAAGGTGAAGTCAAAGGTGGAAGATCCAAGAAGAGTGGGTAATCCGTGCAAGGCTGAAGACTTGTGCAAGAGTAGGTAAGTCCTTGGAAGAAGGCGGAACTCCTTGCAAAGTGGGTAAGTCCATGGTAAGGTTGAAGACTCTTTGTATTGGATAGGCAAGTCCTTTGGTGGTCATGCATTGTATCTCTTATAATGAATATAATGAAGGTGCAAGGTTAAGAAATTCTAGAGGTTGACCTCTCTAGGTAGTAGACTGACTCACTTCTAGTTTGAAGTGTTGAACCACTCAAAATAGCTTGTTAATTGGTGTATGTACAATTTCCCTCTTCCTTGCTATGTATGTTTTAGTTGCACACAAATTTCCTATTTAGCAACCTCGTCTCATGATATATCTTGAAGGTCTAATGAATTTTGTTTAAGTGCATTCAGATCTATTCACCCCCCCTCTAGAGCATCTAATCACCCATCTAGGATCCCACAATTGGTATCAGAGCAGGTCTTCTCCAAGCATACTTCTACAAGTAGGAGAAGATGGGTGACTACCAAGGAGGGAGATACTTGATCAGCCTTCCAATCTTTGATGGGAGCAATTTCCTCTATTCGAGAAGCAGACTTCAATTTTACATCCAAGGATCAAGTCTTGAGATGTGGAAAATGGTGAACAACCCATACATGCTACCAAAGACAAAGATTGAAGAATGGGAAGATGCTACCTTGAAGAAAGTAACCTTGAATTCTAGAGCCATGCACATCCTCTATGCCTCCATGACCTCCACCGAGTTCAATCAGATTTCTTCTTGTGAGATGACTTATGAGGTATGGAGAAAGCTATGCATCACCTATGAGGGGATAGATCAAGTGAAGGAAAACATAGTCTACATGCTCAACGGTCTGCTTGAGAACTTCAAGATGGGAAAGGAGGAGAAGATAGCCAACATGTACTCAAGGCACAACACCATTGTGAATGGTCTTGTTGTTCTCAGACATCCTATGTCTAGTGGAGAGATCAACTCAAGGATCCTTAGAATTCTTCCCAAGAGGTGGTAACCCAAGGTGACTTCCTTTGAAGAAGTAAGGTCTCTTAAGGATGTCCCTATTGAAGAGCTCATTGGAAATCTACAAGCACATGAAGTCACACTTGACAAGAGGGAGGAAGTATAAAAACAAGAAGAGAAAGAACTCAAGAGAATGAAGAAGTCTGAAATCAAAGCTCAAATCAAGGATCTTGTTGGTCAAGATTCTCCATCCTCTCAAGTTGAAGAAAATTCCATGTACTCCAAGGGTAGATTCTACAACGGCAAGTCCTCCTCCATCCGGTCTTCACATGTGGAAAGAAGGGTCACTAGAAGGAAGATTTCCCACAAGGCAAAAAGACCCATCTTCACAAGAGAAGAGAAGATAAGTACAAGAAGAAGGAGAAATGGCACTCAAGATCTAGTGACTCCTCCAACTCAAGCTCAAGTGGCTCCTTCAACTCAAGCTCAAGTGAAGATTCAAGTGAAGGATCAAGCTCAAGTTCTAGTGATGAAGGAGAAAGCCATTTTGCTCTTATAGCATCAACAAGTAAAGACTCAAGTGAGGTAAATCTAAACTCTTTAGATAAAGAATCTTGGATTGCTATTATTCATGATACTTGTGCCTCTCTTAAGTCTTACAAAAGGAAAAAAGAAAAGTTTGCTAGAATTGTCGATAATTTGCATGTAGAACTAGATGGTCTTGAACATGCTAATTCTTGCTTGCTTGATGTCAAAAATACTTGTCTTAGCCAAGTAGACTCTCTTAAACTTGAAAATGCTAGTTTGCTTGATAAGATTAGATTTCTAGAAGCTCAACCTCTCATGCCTAGTTCTAATGAAGAGCATACTTTAATTGTTGATTTTCTCATGCATGATATTGATGTTCTTAAATCTGAAAACAAGGACAAAGATTTTGTTTTGTAAGAATTAGAATCTGAAAAAGGTGTTTATCTTTCCAAGATTTCTTTGCTTGAAACAGAAAATGGCTCCTTGCTTGCTAAAATCAATGTGCTTGAATCTTGTTCTAGTTCTACTAGTAGAGAGAATGATGTAGCTGCTCTTCATATTGATAGAGATTCTTATTTAACTAAAGTTCTTTGCTTAGAAAATGATCTTTTGCATGCTGGAGATAATATCAATCATTTGTCTTCTACTATTACTTCTCTTATGCATGATAATGATAGTTTGAGTTCTTCTTTGCAAAGATTCTTAGTTGGTAAAAAGAATCTTAATGACATCCTACACCATACTTGTAACATCCCTAACCTGGGTTATGCCTTAACCCTGGGAGTTTTTCTTAAGCAAGTTAATTATATTCTTAATTCTATCTTGTGAAAAGTAATTAAGGCTCAAGAGGAACTTATGTTTCAACTTTGGTCCTGTTTGAATAATGTTGAAGCAATGTT
Source organism: Alisma plantago-aquatica (assembly GCA_963693085.1). Taxonomy (NCBI): domain Eukaryota; kingdom Viridiplantae; phylum Streptophyta; class Magnoliopsida; order Alismatales; family Alismataceae; genus Alisma; species Alisma plantago-aquatica. Next base: position 469,992,879 of record OY856410.1, read on the forward strand.
TGCTTATTTAGGACTAAAGTGCAAATTACCCAAGTTAAGGGGTTAACTTGCAAATGTTACATAATAATATGTTACTTTGATGTTGAAATATCATAATAATGTATATGATGTAGTGGTATGGTTTCTACAAGCTTGGGCACCAAGATAGAGCTGTTGGACAATGTTTGTGCATTAAAACCTAGTTTTGGTGTAATGTGCAATTTACCCAAAACCTAGGGTTCAATATGCAAATTACCATTCAATAAGGTTCCTAATGTTTCTTGACATCATGTAGAGCAAAGAAAACGAGATGGGCTCCTCATTTGAATTAAGTTGGAGGAGAGAGAATCTTGATATTAAAATAATCAAGATTTAAGCCCAATTGAAACTCTAATTCAATTTAATGAAAAAATAAATAAAATAATTTAAGGGGCCTTCAAACAAAATTAATATGGTTGGATTCAGATGTGTGTGGATATCCTTAATCCTTGCAAAGGCACGAGCATATCCTAAGGAGGTGAAATTCCACTCACCATTATTATAAGAAAAAGAAATTCCACTCAAAAATGGATATTGATATTATAAGGGTTAAGGTGCTTACTTTCTTTTCCTTTTATTCATGGATAATGGAAGGGAACTCGGTGGGGATAGAGATGACTTTTCATACAATAAACCAAGGGGGAGATGGTGGCAATAATTTTGGAATATAAAGACTTTTATAAAAGTATTTTCTCTCTCATTGAATTTCTTATAAAAGACCCTTTCCAAGCCAAATGAAAGGCTTTTCCGTTTCCACTCCTTCTCTTTTCTTGGAAACCAACCAAGGGATCTAGGAGGACCAGGAGGACGACCCCCAAACTGTTAGTAAGTTTCTTGATCCATTTCACCTTGATTCCATGGTGGAAATCGAAAATAAATTATGGATTTCTTCTTATTTTGATCACCTCTTCAACCCTAGCTAATCTTTTAAACCAAACGCTTAAGGATGAGCTTAGGGGGAGTTTCAAAAGCTTCATCCACCATTGTGGGCGTGATCTTGGAGCTTTGGAGCTCAATTGGAGGCGGGTTTTATAACTTGAACCTTAATTTTGTTATCGCATTCATTTCCCCATCAAATAATGATCAATTCTCTATTTACAATTATATATTTGGTTAATTGATGCAATCTCCATGGAAATCACAGTAGGTTTCGTGGGTCTAGAGCTTGATGATGATGACATCATCATAAGCACACACATCCCCAAATATCATAGCCAAACGGTTTGACCAAACCGTTTGGAGACCAAACAGTTTGCAAACCGTTTGGTGATTTGAACCCCAAACCGCATGAAGGTGTTGACCATTTGTAGGGGTTGACCATTTGAGGTCTGAACCCTAGAAAATGTTGGATGATGATCCAAGGGCTCCAATTGATTAGTTCAACTTATGGACAAACTTTCAAATAGAAACCCTAATCGTCTAAGTGCTGATTTTGCAATTGATTGCGATGATGTTTTGGTTTGATTGATCCAAACGGTTTCAAAACCATTTGGGGATCACCCAAATGGTCTCAAGACCGTTTGGGGGTCACCCAAGACCGTTTGGAGGTCTAGGGTTAATTATGGGTAAGTGTTTGAAGGTCCAAAGGTACCAAATTGAATAGCAACTAAGTGTTGATTTGATGATCAATCCAATGACTCAAACACTAATTGGATGACTTGGATTTGAGTGATGAGATGGGAAAACGGTCTCAAGACCGTTTGCAGGTCATCCAAACGACCTCAAGACCGTTTGGGGTCAGGTCATGTTCAATTTGGATGATGGTCCAATAGTTTCAAAGCAATTAGTTACACATTGATTAATGTTGAAGGATCATCGATTCCAAACCCTAATCCAATTGATCCAAAACCTAATTGATGACCAATTGAGGGTCAAATCAGTTGAAGGTTGACTTATTTAACTCAATTGAAGTATGATTATAGGTCCAATTGATGATTGGTTACATGAATTCAATGATTGAAGGAATCAACATTGGAAACCCTAATTCAATTTGATTGGTTGAGACCATATTAGGTCCATGCAGTTTTGAGGAGGTTTGGACCAAACGGTGTAAGGACCCTGACCTCCGTTTAGGGCTTATCTTGTTTTCTTTGCTTAACCCTGATGCTTAGTTGCTTGCTAATGACCCTTAGTGGTGATTAGGGTTTGTTGGTGCTTTGTTGAGAGCTGGAGGTGCTACTTGCAATTAACCCAAGTCTAGGGTTTGTGAGCAAGTTTGCCACCTTGTGAGGTGTTCCTCCCTCTCCTTGCTTCCTCTAGTGTTGAGAGGAAGGTTTGGGCTCGTTTCTTGAGTTCCTTTGGGTTTGGTTGAGCTTGTTGGGCCTTATGGTGTGTTGCATTTGCTTCTTTGGACCTTGTGTCGGGCAAGAGCATGCTTGTGTTGGCCTAGGTGTGTCGCCCAGGATGTGTGTCACCCTGGAGGTGTGTCACCCAGGGTTTGTGTCGGCCATGGTGGGGGTGTGTCGGCCATGTTGTGTGGGTGTGTCGCCCATGGACCCCTTTGACTCTCTTTGACCTCGTTTATGTCACCACTAGTGGACACCTGGTGCTTGATGCTTGCATGTGGCAATGGCCTTAGACATGTGTTTAGGGCATGTTAGAGTGGTGGCTTTGCACATGGACAAGTGTCCCTAGGTGGGAGACACCTTGCCTTGTCTTACCTTGGTTTCTCCCCCATCCTCTTCTATATATGTGTTTCCCTTCTCTTACTAAGGATCCCTTTAGTTCCTTAGTCTCCCTCTCCCTTGGTGCACGACACCCTCTTCCTTTGCAAGCTTGGTGGCCGATCCTTCTTGGAGTCTCCTTCTTCCTCTAGGGGTGGACGAACCCTAGAGTACCTTGACCTTCTTCCTTGGTGGTGCTTGGGGCTTGGAGCTAGGATCTTGGAGATTGCTTAAGGCGGGTTACATAACTCCTAACCCTAAATACACTTCCTTCTTCTATGTTCTTATATGTTGCTTATGATCGGCTATGCATGTTGCTAGTTAGTTCCTTGCTTAAGTTGTTCTTGTTGGCCGAACCATGTGTTCTAGGGTTTCTTGGTGAGAAACACTGTTACGACCCATATCAGAGTTAGTCAATAAATACCTTGAATTACGTAAAACACCTCAGTTAGTGCTAAGTTTTGTTAAACATCATGAATAATCAAGATAAGACAACATGTGGATCAATAGTCAAGATTTAATCATCTGAGGTAATTAATGATAATAGTAATGATGATTGTTGAGTTAATTGAGTTGAGTTGAGTGCTGACTAATGCAATTAGTGTTGAATATCAAATTAAATATCATAGTTAATCAGAATAAGTTAATATATGAATCAATAGTTGAGTTTGAATCACCTGAGGCGACTAATGATATTAATGTTGATTAATTAGTTAATTAGGTTGAGTTGAATACTCAATGTTGCAATTAGTGTTTTGACCTGATGTGACAAGCTAGTTAACATGATTTTATGCCCTGGGATGATAGAGAATTCCGTGCTTAATCCGTTGCAAGAAAAATCACTCGAAACCGACTTCCGAGTTAAAAGATACGGGCATTTGAGTGTTCAGGGACCTAGTTGTAATTTTAGGTTTTTGCTGGGTAAATTGCACGACGGCCCCCTCCGCGAACCGACCCTTATCTCTTCTTCTTCGTTCCTTTCCACCCCGATAGAACAGGGAAGCGGCACTGTAGGAAGGGGAAAGCGATGGCTGGGCGATTCTCAGCCCTTAGCCCCGATTCGGCTACGTCCAGCTCTCCTCTACCTCCGCCCGCCCCTCTCCTTCTCTTCTTCCTCGTTTTCCATGCCCTAGCTGCCGCCCTACAACCATGACCGGCCGGCCGACCAGCAGCTGCAGCTGCTCCGGTGGCGGCTAGAAGCCCCTTGGGCGCACGAAACGGCAAGAAAGGGTCAGCCCCGAGCTCGGCCATGATGATGGAACAAAGTTCCGCAGCCAACAGCCATGATTCGGCCATTAATCGAGCTTGTCTTCAACCTGTCGTACGTGAAGCATCTGCTGGGTGTAGCAGGCTTAATTCCAAGCAGTACCAAAGGTTGAAGAAGACCCAACGAATGCCCCGAATCCGGCCTTGGACGCATGAGACACCAAAGAAAGGTAGTCTTGGCTTTTGATTGAGATTCCAAATCTAGAATCTGTAGCTTATAGCCTTAATTAGGTGCTAAATCGAGTTCGTCTACAATGAGATTTCCGTTTCTGTGCAGGTGCACGGCGTGCAACTCAGTTTGCACGACGTGCAAGGTTGCAGAAAAGTAGAATAAGGGTGCATTGAAGGTGCACGGCGTACAGCTCAGGTGCACGGCGTGCACTCTACTGTAAAGGGCAGAATTAGGCGTGGTTGTGGACGTCTTTCGGTGTATACGAACACACCGAAGTGGGTGAGTAGTAGTTCATTTAGAAATCAATATTTAACTCAAATTAATTGTTTAATTGCTTCTGTATCAATTGATATAACTTCTAAACAGTATAGTTCATACAATAGAGAATGTTAGATTCATTAGAATCGAACTACGTAATATACTTAATGAAAATGATGAGATTTCCTGTATTATTGTTGCAATGTATTTACTGATTTCAAATATAGTTGCTTAGCATTAAAACTGGATAAATGATTCTGAATCATGTTTAATTATGATAATTATATATATGTGCTTTTGTGATGTTTAGATTGTGCAAAATGCATGAAATGTGTTATTCCTGTTTAAATGTTTATTGTTTAAACAAGTATAGACTTAGGTGCCCCAACACCGTAGAACCCCATTGCGCGGTCTGTACCTTTGGGGTGAAACGGTCAGTTCTGGGGATACGCCCAGGCATCGGAGACTCGTGTCCAACAAATACCGATTGTCTCGGTGACACGTAGTCTGAGTGGTAGGATTCCGGTCAGTTCTGGGGATACGCCCAGGCATCGGAAATCCAAGAGTACGTTCCGGTCAGTTCTGGGGATACGCCCAGGCATCGGAGAAGTCCCGGTCAGTTCTGGGGATACGCCCAGGCATCGGAGACTTAGAGACCCTCCACTGTGCACTACAGGTTGCGGAGGAGTCCAGAGCACTCAGAGTTAGTGCAGTGAGGCCTTGTGAGCCTGAGAGTCCTGTGCAGACCAGGACGAGAAGTCAGACTTAGCATTTCCCGGCTGTGTCGCTAAGTCTTGTACGGTGAGATCGTAATTCGCTACTGATCTTCATATGCAGAGTGCACTGCATATGTTTGGGGCATAATAATGTAAATATGTAATCACTTAGGATCACAGTAAATTTATAATTTTGTCTATTTAACTGAAGTACCTGATAATGCATAGGATTGTGATTAATATCTGTACAACTGCTATATCAATAGAATTGCTTTGCTTGAACTGTATATCTGTTTATCTTCAGTTAATAAACCTGACGAGTTATTTAATGATAGCTAAGTGAAATGCTATTCACTGAGCGAGTAGGCTCATACCTCTACTCAAAACATTTTCAGGTTATCTTCGGCAGCAAGAAATCAGAAGGATCGATTTATCCTTACGCCTAGTCGATAGAAGGTTCGTAGTTAGTAGTTAGAGATCTCTTAGTCCTTTCCCCTCGATCTTTGGGACGAGGTGTGAGTGAGAGAGTGAATGTGTATAAAGATGTAAATTAACTGTTATGCTTTATCTTATGTCAGATAATGTAATATGTTGTAGATTCTGTGTATATTGCTATTCAGATTAATAAAGATGCTTCCGCAAATTTGTTTAGTTTCATTTTACAGCATAAATCAGATTATCCTATTAATATCTTTAAAAGGTTTTAATAAGTGAAGAGTGTTTGAGTTTTGAGTAAATCCCATCCTGTCGCGTCCTAATCTCGTGGTTTGTGGTTAATGTGAGATTGGGGCGTGACAACTTTTTGGTATCAGAGCAAGGTTTGAATACATAGTTACTCAAGGTCAGGGGACGATAAGAGACCAATAGGATTAAGGTTTAGGTGTCTTTCTTCTATCTGTAATTTTCTAACAGGAAGTGTTCTGTTACATTATTGTAGATAGCAGGAAGAGGATGTGGTCGCGAGAATCAAGTAATGAGCTTAGGATAAGTCGTTAAGAATCATTAAGATCAAAAGATAAAGTTATAAGTAAGGCAAACAATAGTTGATGTGTTTTAGCTCTGGAAGGTCTGAGTGTTTAGATACCCTGGCCAGGTGTCTGAATACTTAGATTGACCAGTATCAAGCTACTCTGTCTGTTCTTCTCTGGATGCCCTGGCCAGGTATGCAGAGGAAGGATAGGCTAGAGAGAAAACCCTAGAAATCTTAGGGTTAAAAGATCAGAATTTAATAAAGGAATAAGAGATTACATATAAGATGTGATTCAACTCTTGTCTATTATTGTTTATCTGATTTAAAGATCACTAGAAATGCTTTTATATGCATGAAATGAAATTTCCAGTTTGTAAAGTAAACATGATTCTTTTATATTGTTGTGTTATGAAGTGAATTGTTTAATGTTTGTTTTCTTTGTATCAAAGTAGACCCGAAATTATATTTAATTGAGTTTGTCCTAAGTGGATATTCTTTCCACCTGTTTAAGATTAATAGGGGTTGATTAATCCCGAGTAGCACTTGGCTTCAGGACTACAGGTTCGGCCTGGTCCGGCTGGCAGGATGCGTTACTGGGATCTAATGACTCCTATTAACAAGTAAAATATGAATAGAAGTCTAAAAGTTCTTTTATCTTGAAAATTAGGGTTTGAGAAGCATAGACCCTAATTGGCCCAAATTAGGATTCAAATAACACATGAATACAGAATTTGATAAATAGAATGTCTCACTAGATGATTTTTAGTATTTTATGTGTAACTTTGATTTATCTCCAATTTGGATATGAGTTGGATATATATAATGTGAGCAACATTGGAAGATATCAGAATTTTTGAAGAATGTTCTGACCTGTTCATCGGCTGAGTTTCAAACTCGACCAATCACATTTTCTGAATAATATAGCAGTGTGGTAATTGAATTTTATCTTTTTATTGGTACGTCCAATTGATCCCAAATTTTAATTATGTTTGAAAATCACAAATTTTAGACACTCTATTAATTTGGCGTAATTTTTGGATGACTTTTGATCTCTACAGTAAGGTGTCGGTCGAGTTGCAACTCGACCGAATCTGCTGCAGACTGCTATATAGCAGCGCACTGTTTGATTTTTAATTAATTATTGGTAACTTGAAATGACCTGAAATTTTTACTGGAGGTCTAAAACTTTATTAGGCACAACATATAAAATTATCAAAATTTTTGGAGTTTCTGTTTACAGTTTAATAAACGAATTACAGAAACTATTATAAAACTGAATTTTCAGCTAAATGTAATTAAAGTTGAGTGTTGGGTTAATATGCTATTGACCCAAGTAACTCAATTTGATTTATATGATCGACTACACACATACAATAATGTTATGTTACTAATATGGGCCAAAACCCTAGAATGATTAAAGTTGTAGTAATTTAAGGGATATCAGTATCTTTGTTAAATAAGACCTTGAGATTTGTTCTATGAAAAGTAAACTGGCTTTGATAGTAATCTAGGGTTTTGAAGTAAGATAATCTGATCGGTACATGAACAACATGAATGACTTAGAGAAGAGAGTAAAACATAAACCTAAAATGTAACTATAAGAAGGTAGCATAGAAATCGGAGTATTACCCGATATATGATCTAAAGATAGTTGATGTAGTTTATGTTTTAAAGACATGGTGTCACTATCTTTATGATGTGACAATAGATTATCACCCCAGTAAAGAGAATGTGGTGGATGATGCTTTCAGTAGAAAGTCAAGTTCAACAGTTAATGCATTTTCTACGGCAGGTTTCAATCGAGACCTGCTAGTAGAAATGTGGGAGTTGAACCTAGATTTAGGGGTGACAGCACAGAGTGATTTGATTGTACAGATGTAAGTTAAGCTTACTTCTTATGATCAGATCAAGGAACTACAATAGGGTGATAGTGAGTTAAACCAGACTATGCATGACATGATAGAAGGAAAAGAGACTAGAGTTTAAGTTTTTAAATGATAATATGTTGATTTAGCGTGACATGTTGTGTGTATCTCGAGATGGAGTAAAATTCTTTTAAGGGGAAAAGCCTAAAAGAAAAGATTCTTATGGAAATGTATATATTGATGTACGCTATGCTTTCAGGAAAACACTAAGATGTATATGAATTCCAAGAAGTTGAAATGGATGGTCAAATATGCAGAAGGATGTAGCTGGGTATGTGGTTAAAAGTAGTGTGTATCAGTAGGTTAGGGCTGAACCCTAAAAATCTATAGCTACCTTGTAATCTTTTTCTATGCCCGAATGGGAATGGGAATTTATCACAATGGATTTTGTGGTAAGATTACCCAGGACACCTAGAGGTTGTGATTTGATATGAATGATTGTGGATAGACTAATTTAGTCTGCTCACTTTCTTCATATTAAGTCAACCTTTGATGTCTTGATATATGACCAAGATATACATGGATGAAATAGTTAGATTGCCTGGTAATCCAGTTTCAATCATATCTTATTGAGATCCTAAGTTCACATCTAGGTTGTGGAAACAGTTGCATCGTGCTTCGGGCACAAAGATAAGATTTAGTACAACCTTTTTACCCGCATACGGATGGTTAGTCTGAGAGAACCATTCAGACTCTTAAGGACATGGTGAGAGCATATGTTATGCGTCTCAGTGAAAGTTGGGAAGAACATTTAAGTCTTATAGAGTTTGCTTAGTGTGAATGTTGAGTTTAGAAATACACAACTGATAATGGTACGGTTAGAGAATGAACCCAGGAAACACAGTTTTGGTAAATCATTAGATATATGATTCCAAGATAGTAAGACAGTATTAAAATATATAAATAAACCTAAATACCTGCTTCCTGTTATGTTAATGTGTGTGATCTGACATTTTACATGATTTGGCACTTTTCATTGAGATATCATTAGAAATTCTCAAGTACTATTAAATACTTGTGTGATGATACGTAAATAACTCTTAATTGAGTTATGTGATGCATAAACCAGGAATTTGGTTAATATGCACGTTCTTCGAGAAAATTTAAGTAATTGAACAATAGTACAGATGGTTTGTTATATGTGAAGTAAACAGCTTTTATTGATGTAATAAGATGTTCAATTACATGAATCCGATATGTATGTGCCAAAATTGATTGAGTTTGGAATATTTATGAATTTTTAATCTGTCTGCATGCATGATATAAACATTACTCGGTAATTACAATGATTTGATACATACTGCTCTGCTAGTTCCAGAATGATATCGTATTGTGATTTGAATTGCAATCAAACAGCGGAGATAATGGAAACCCTAAGAGTAGGGTGTTGCCATGTGATTAGTGAATGAGATAACCCTAAGAGTAGGGTGTTGGCATGAGATGAATGAATAAGGCAAATGAAACCCTAAGGATAGAGTGTACGATGAATCAAGTATATTCATATCAATTTTCATTATGAGATGTGATGATGTTTAACAGTTAAATTGCATGATTTTATTTTAGTACCAAATTGACATGCATTCTGTTTATTTAAGAATTTAAAAGTTTGTCTGCATGTATAGTATGATAACTTCTCAGTAGTTATCATAAAGTGAGATACTGCTATAACAATTTTGGAAAGACAATGCTTTGTGGGTGATCTGGAATCAGATCAGATGTATCCTAGGCTAAGGGACCTAAGCAGATGATTGATCAGTGGATCAAAAAAACTCAAGAGTTGAGAAATCTTGACCTAGAGGAAGGCACGTGGAAACACGAGTTAGGAATGAATGACAAGTTTCCTTTTCTCTTTTAGGAATTTCGGGACGAAATTCTTATAAGGGAGGGAGATTGTTACGACCCATATCAGAGTTAGTCAATAAATACCTTGAATTACGTAAAACACCTCACTTAGTGCTAAGTTTTGTTAAACATCATGAATAATCAAGATAAGACAACATGTGGATCAATAGTCAAGATTTAATCATCTGAGGTAATTAATGATAATAGTAATGATGATTGTTGAGTTAATTGAGTTGAGTTGAGTGCTGACTAATGCAATTAGTGTTGAATATCAAATTAAATATCATAGTTAATCAGAATAAGTTAATATATGAATCAATAGTTGAGTTTGAATCACCTGAGGCGACTAATGATATTAATGTTGATTAATTAGTTAATTAGGTTGAGTTGAATACTCAATGTTGCAATTAGTGTTTTGACCTGATGTGACAAGCTAGTTAACATGATTTTATGCCCTGGGATGATAGAGAATTCCGTGCTTAATCCGTTGCAAGAAAAATCACTCGAAACCGACTTCCGAGTTAAAAGATACGGGCATTTGAGTGTTCAGGGACCTAGTTGTAATTTTAGGTTTTTGCTGGGTAAATTGCACGACGGCCCCCTCCGCGAACCGACCCTTATCTCTTCTTCTTCGTTCCTTTCCACCCCGATAGAACAGGGAAGCGGCACTGTAGGAAGGGGAAATCGATGGCTGGGCGATTCTCAGCCCTTAGCCCCGATTCGGCTACGTCCAGCTCTCCTCTACCTCCGCCCGCCCCTCTCCTTCTCTTCTTCCTCGTTTTCCATGCCCTAGCTGCCGCCCTACAACCATGACCGGCCGGCCGACCAGCAGCTGCAGCTGCTCCGGTGGCGGCTAGAAGCCCCTTGGGCGCACGAAACGGCAAGAAAGGGTCAGCCCCGAGCTCGGCCATGATGATGGAACAAAGTTCCGCAGCCAACATCCATGATTCGGCCATTAATCGAGCTTGTCTTCAACCTGTCGTACGTGAAGCATCTGCTGGGTGTAGCAGGCTTAATTCCAAGCAGTACCAAAGGTTGAAGAAGACCCAACGAATGCCCCGAATCCGGCCTTGGACGCATGAGACACCAAAGAAAGGTAGTCTTGGCTTTTGATTGAGATTCCAAATCTAGAATCTGTAGCTTATAGCCTTAATTAGGTGCTAAATCGAGTTTGTCTACAATGAGATTTCCATTTCTGTGCAGGTGCACGGCGTGCAACTCAGTTTGCACGGCGTGCAAGGTTGCAGAAAAGTAGAATAAGGGTGCATTGAAGGTGCACGGCGTACAGCTCAGGTGCACGGCGTGCACTCTGCTGTAAAGGGCAGAATTAGGCGTGGTTGTGGACGTCTTTCGGTGTATACGAACACACCGAAGTGGGTGAGTAGTAGTTCATTTAGAAATCAATATTTAACTCAAATTAATTGTTTAATTGCTTCTGTATCAATTGATATAACTTCTAAACAGTATAGTTCATACAATAGAGAATGTTAGATTCATTAGAATCGAACTACGTAATATACTTAATGAAAATGATGAGATTTCCTGTATTATTGTTGCAATGTATTTACTGATTTCAAATATAGTTGCTTAGCATTGAAACTGGATAAATGATTCTGAATCATGTTTAATTATGATAATTATATATATGTGCTTTTGTGATGTTTAGATTGTGCAAAATGCATGAAATGTGTTATTCCTGTTTAAATGTTTATTGTTTAAATAACTATAGACTTAGGTGCCCCAACACCGTAGAACCCCATTGCGCGGTCTGTACCTTTGGGGTGAAACGGTCAGTTCTGGGGATATGCCCAGGCATCGGAGACTCGTGTCCAACAAATACCGATTGTCTCGGTGACACGTAGTCTGAGTGGTAGGATTCCGGTCAGTTCTGGGGATACGCCCAGGCATCGGAAATCCAAGAGTACGTTCCGGTCAGTTCTGGGGATACGCCCAGGCATCGGAGATGTCCCGGTCAGTTCTGGGGATACGCCCAGGCATCGGAGACTTAGAGACCCTCCACTGTGCACTACAGGTTGCGGAGGAGTCCAGAGCACTCAGAGTTAGTGCAGTGAGGCCTTGTGAGCCTGAGAGTCCTGTGCAGACCAGGACGAGAAGTCAGACTTAGCATTTCCCGGGTGTGTCGCTAAGTCTTGTACGGTGAGATCGTAATTCGCTACTGATCTTCATATGCAGAGTGCACTGCATATGTTTGGGGCATAATAATGTAAATATGTAATCACTTAGGATCACAGTAAATTTATAATTTTGTCTATTTAACTGAAGTACCTGATAATGCATAGGATTGTGATTAATATCTGTACAACTGCTATATCAATAGAATTGCTTTGCTTGAACTGTATATCTGTTTATCTTCAGTTGATAAACCTGACGAGTTATTTAATGATAGCTAAGTGAAATGCTATTCACTGAGCGAGTAGGCTCATACCTCTACTCAAAACATTTTCAGGTTATCTTCGGCAGCAAGAAATCAGAAGGATCGATTTATCCTTACGCCTAGTCGATAGAAGGTTCGTAGTTAGTAGTTAGAGGTCTCTTAGTCCTTTCCCCTCGATCTTTGGGACGAGGTGTGAGTGAGAGAGTGAATGTGTATAAAGATGTAAATTAACTGTTATGCTTTATCTTATGTCAGATAATGTAATATGTTGTAGATTCTGTGTATATTGCTATTCAGATTAATAAAGATGCTTCCGCAAATTTGTTTAGTTTCATTTTACAGCATAAATCAGATTATCCTATTAATCTCTTTAAAAGGTTTTAATAAGTGAAGAGTGTTTGAGTTTTGAGTAAATCCCATCCTGTCGCGTCCTAATCTCGTGGTTTGTGGTTAATGTGAGATTGGGGCGTGACAAACACTCCTTTCTCTCCTTGGTCTAGAGGAGTGAGCTTGAGTTCTAGTAATATGAGCAATACCCCTCTCTTGTTTAAGTTGAGAGATGAGCTTGTGTTCTAGTTGCTTGAGCAACACCCTCCTCTCATCATGGACTTGAAAGGTGAGCTATGTAGTGGTTGTGGACCTTGGTTAAGTTTGATCCTTGTGTTGTCCAATTGGTGTTAAGAAGCTTGGCAAGACCCCTCTCTCTTGATAGTTGAGAGGTGAGTCATCTTCTTGATCCATTAGGGTTTTGGTGCCCTTGTGCTTGAGGTTAGTGGTGACCCTGTCGGGTTGCACCTTGGCCGATATGGCTTGGGGTTAGTGTCCCCCGATATCCCCTCTTGATCTTGAGCCTTGGACGACACATGTTGTGGCTGTGACGGGCGTCACCCCTGGTTCCTGCCTTTTGTGTGTCGGGCGTCACCCTCTGGTGAATGCCCAACCTGATACATCTTGCCCAAGTGGTGGCTTGGTGCTATTACCCTTGGACGTTTGGGCGTTGTGGCCTGGTCTTGTGTCGGGCGTCGCATCAAGTCCTCACCTTGTTGCCCAAAAGGCTCCCTGTTTCCCATTAGAGTTGTATCCCTTAGGCATGTTCCTAGTTGTGTGGTGATGCCCGATGGAGCGTTATACGATCCCACAGTGCACGACACAGGTGGGTGCACGGTATGCTTAGTCCCTTGATGCATGATGCGCCGTTGCATGACATGGCATTGTGTGTTACACCCTGCACAACATGCCCTTGGGATCCAGTTGCACGATAGACCTTGCTGCACATTACACTTGGAGGTGCACGACACCGTGTTGCACCCCAAGTTCTACCCGTTGTGTAGTTGTGTGTTGGGCGATAGGGGAGATCACCCTGCCCGATATAACTTTTAGCGAGGGTGCCCTACCCGTCACACTTCTTGTGAGGGTAGTGGGCACTTCTAGTGAGGGTCTTGTCTCTCATGGAAACTTATATGCTAGATCTTGTTCTATGATATCACGTTTGGTTGACAATAGTAATCCTTGATATGCTTGATGGTAATTTCTATAGTAAGTGCACACCTATGTATCTTGCCATGGTAGTACTTGTCTCTATGATCATCTTGATTACATGTATAATGCTGAGAAATGGTAAGCATATAAGTTGCTTTGCTTAATGATATGTCCTATGTATATGGTCACAGGTTGAGGCATGATTGATAAAGCATATAAGCAGCAATGTCACCCTATGCTGATAAAATGATCTTTCTGTTAATCCATGATGAATATACTAACCATGCAGTTAGTTTGTACAGTTGTATAGCCAGGTAAAAGGCTATGAGGTATATATGTTTGAGTAACATTGCTTTGATGGTTACTCTTGTTGATGAGATAACATATATGATGTGTTTTGGTCTGAGGACCTAAGTTTGGCTAATGTGCCTAAGTTGATGAGAATGCCTTGAGAGGCAGTGGCACTATGTGATAAGGGATTGAGGTCCCATGGCAATGTGATGATCCTTGAGATGGATCTAGATGATTGGCAAGAGGCCAAGTGATAACAAGTAATGTTGGATCCTTGTGATGGATCAAGATGACGTTGATTACAATAAAAGCATAATATTCAGTTTCATGTTGTTTATTCTTGTTATAAGTTTGCATGTTATACAACATGGTTGAATCTTGCAATCCACTTAAAATATACTAACTAATCACAGTGGAACATATCATATAGTTTCACTGGCCATAGATCCATCATCGTCAGGAGCTGGTGATGGTGAAACAGGTTCTCCTGCGGGTTAACCTGGAAGCGCATATTATTGAATATGTGTGGTTTCTCCTAGCCGAAAATAAGGAGGTATGAGTGAAACTTCGGTTGTAGACTCCAGAGTGTGGATTCAGCCCCATAGCCTAGTATGTGAAGAGCATGGTGAACATGCCCATGGCTCAGGATATGTGATATGGGAGCATGAATGCGTTCATGGCTCAGAGCACGATGAACAGGTCTGTGGCTCAGTTTCACTAGTGCTGATACTTGTACCGAGGCGGGCTAGGCAGAGGGTAGCCTGACCCTGTGACTGAGGCCACTTAAGCATGAGACTGTGATCCTGCTTGTGTTGTACTCGTGCACTGACCACGAGATGGGAGGTCGTGGAATCCGGCTCTTCCATTGACCTTGTATGGCACCAGCTTGGGTTTCGCAACCGAAGGTTGGATTTGAGCGGTACGACTCACTTCCTTAGGGCATAATAATACATAATCTAACCGTATAGTATTTACTTCTTAAGGCAAAACACGGAACATGGGTTGAGGCCTTGCTTGTGTAGGTAATCTTGTTATACCTTGCAGTTACTTATACGTTCTTTGTGTTATGTGGAAAGATCTTATAAATCTTATCTTGTCAATCATGTTCCATAAAGCAATACTTGGGTATATGCCTTCCGTACTTTCTGGTAAGCTTGACGGTATGAATAGCTTTACGTTATAAACTGCTCTTGTTATACCTGTTATCAGTTATCTACTGTTGATGCTTTTATCTTTCTGAGGTTTTGTGGTTTCGACGGGGAGTTATGTTTCTCGCTGGGACTGTGTGTCTCACCCCGCTGGTTTACACCCTTTTTAGGTGTTCGAGCTAGACGTGGTGGTGGTCGTGGAGTTGCGGCCAAGTAGCAAGACGAGTAGTAGAAGGCAAGCGATGGATATGTTGCTGTTTAGGTTGTTTTGTAGTAGAGTCTAGAGTCATCCCTGTACTCTCAGGTCCTTGGAGGTGTTTTGACGTGTTTCATGATGTATAGTTGATGATGTTTTGTATATCCTGCTTTTGGCCAGATATGGTCCGTTATGTATGTATAAACAGGTGATGAACTCATGTGATGATAGGACAACTCTTCCTCTAAGCCGTGGACACGTATCAAGACTTATCAATGGTTATATAACATGTTTCCTTGCAGGATGAGGACCTAAATGTAATAGTTTCTCAGTTTATCTGATTTCCGCAATCGGTTTTGATTAACCCGTGTTTTTGGTAATCTGTGGTTTATGGTGTTTTCCGCACATTTTCGCGTAACACCTCGCTGTCTATGTGATAGTGGGATGTGTTGCCACAAGTTTGGTATCAGAGCTCTAGGTTCGCTGAGTCTACAGGAATTTAGGACTAGGTTGTGTCTGTTCTTGTGGGTTTTCCAGATTTTCTTACAATCATCTTCTTCCCACAGCGGAAGAGAAGCCGAGATGTCTGGAAACCATGAAGAACATGCTACTGAGCACAGCGATGCTGCATCAGTTGATGGAGCTATAGGGCAGGCACATGAAGATCGGGTGCCTGAGGTCCCCCAACCTGACCCAGCCATTCTTGAACACCCTGCCTATCAACAACTTATGGGGAAGATGATGGCTACGATGAATCTCATGGTAGAAAGATTTCCGGTGCCTCCGCCGAGAGAACAGGCTCCCCATGGTGAAACATCGGGTATTGGGAAGACCTTTGAGCGGCTTCTCCGAGTCGGAGTCAGATTATGCTGGAACGGCAGATCCAGAGGATGCAGATATGTGGTTGAAAAGTCTTAAGAAGGCTTTCCAGATCCTCGACATCCCCGAAGTAGACAAAGTAAAGAACGTTGTCTACCTTCTGAAGGGTAGTGCTGGTCACTGGTGGACCATCGAGGAAGAGAAGCGACCTGGTGAGGTGATCGATTGGGAGGTTTTTCGGCACGAGTACGTCAGCAAATACTTTCTGAAGACGTATCTGGATGAGAAGATCAACCAGTTTGAGCACTTGCGCCAAGGAGCAATGAACGTCACTGAGTACGGAGCCAAGTTCATGGATCTGTTGAGGTTTTGCCCTCACATGGCAATAAAAGATGAAGAGCGGATCAAACGTTTTGAGAAAGGTTTGAGTGCTGAACTGACCACACCTACTTCTGTGTTGGAGAATCGAGAGCAGTTTGCTACATTTGTAGAATCCGTCCGGTGGATCGAAAGGTCAGTCAGGGAGAAAAGAGAATCCATGTCTAAGAAGAGGCTTGCTCAGTTCCAGGGACAGAGGTTTGGTGGCTTCAAGAAGCCCAGGTTTTCAGCACCGTCAGTGATGAGAGGTTCCAGTGTACCGTCACAGTGGTCTCCGAGTAAGGGAAGAGGATATGTTTCTTCACCATCTAAGGCACATAGTACAACTTTTCTGGAAGTGACAGGGCCATCTAGGCCACAACAGTGAGACCAGTCATGCCATCTGTGTGGTCAGATCCGGCATTGGAGGTCAAATTGCCCAAGCAGAGATGTTGAAGTGATACAGCAGCCGAGGCAGAATCATCAAGGGTCAGATAGACAACAGCCCAGTGGTAACATAGGGAAAGGACGCGGTCGAGCGTCACAAGCGGGATCGTCTGCTCAAGGGAGCAGAGGACGTGGACAGCAAGCAACAACTTGATTCTATGCTATAAGTCAGTCGGAGGCAATAGTCAACCTGTGAGTAGTGACAGGTCAGATGGAGTTATTTCATTCTCATATGTCTTCTTCTTGCCTTATGTCTGTTCTGGTTGACCCGAGTGCTACACACTCTTTTATCGCCTATAGTATGCTTGAGAACTATCGTTTACCTGTTAGCTGTAAGAAAGATAGCTTGTTGTTAGAAACCCCTCTTGATGGTTCCTCGATGCTTCGAGAAGAGTGTCCATCTTGTGTCTTATCTTTTTCGAGACACAGTATACAAGTGGATATTATACCACTTGATATGCATGGTTTAGATGTTATCCTGGGGATGGATACCTTAGAGAAGTATAGAGTTGTTTTGGACTGTGGTTCCAAGCAGGCTGTGTTTGATGATTATGGAGAGAAGTGGATCTTCCAGGGAGATAGGAAGATTCTTCCGACGTGTCTGGTATCAACTATGGTGGTAGAGAAGTTGCTACGACAAGGATGTGAGGTGTTCTTAGCTCACGTTGTGGATACTGTTGTGGCTACCAAGGAAAAAGGTCCTAGCCTTGAGGAGGTGTCAGTTGTCCAAGAGTTTGCGGATGTGTTTCCTAATGAGTTCCCTGGTGTTCCTCCACCCCGAGATATTGATTGTGAGATCAATCTGGTTCCAGGAAGACAACCAGTTGCACAGACACTGTATAGGATGGCTCTAGTAGAGATGGCAGAGCTTAAGAAGCAGTTGTAAGAGCTGTTGGAGAAAGGTTTCATCTGACCAAGTACGTCGCCTTGGGGTGCTCCAGTGTTGTTCGTTAAGAAGAAGGACGGATCGATGCGGTTATGTATAGATTACCGACAGTTGAACAAGGTCACGATCAAGAACAAGTACCTGTTACCAAGGATAGATGACCTATTCGATCAGTTGCGTGGTGCTACCGTGTTTTCAAAGATCGATCTACGGTCCGGATATCATCAGTTGAGGATTAAGACATATGACATACCAAAGTCAGCTTTTAGGACGAGGTATGGTCACTACGAGTTTGTGGTTATGCCGTTCGGGCTAACCAATGCACCTGTTGCTTTCATGGATCTAATGAACCGAGTGTTCTGTCTATTTCTAGATCAGTTTGTTGTAGTCTTTATAGATGACATCTTGATCTATAGTTGGGACAAGCAAGAGCATGTGTGACATCTTTGACTAGCGTTGGCTCTTCTTTGCCAACATCAGTTGTATGCCAAGTTTAGTAAGTGTGAGTTCTGGTTGGGAGAAGTGACTTTCTTGGGTCATGTGATATCTGCAGAAGGAGTCAAAGTGGACCCAAAGAAGGTGGAGTCTGTGGCAGAGTGGGAACAGCCAAAGACGCCGACATAAGTTTGTAGTTTCCTAGGTTTGGCAAGATATTACCCGAGGTTTATTAAGGACTTTAGTGCAATTGCATTGCCAATGACAAAGTTGACTAGGAAAGATGTACCTTTTGTCTGGGATGATCGTTGTCAGCAAGCTTTCTAAAGCTTGAAGGAGAAGCTAACTAGTGCTCCAGTGCTAGTGCTGCCAGAGCCTGGAAAGGGCTATGTTGTTTTCTGCGATGCTTCCAAGAAAGGTTTAGGTTGTGTGCTGATGCAGGAAGATCATGTGGTTTCTTTTGCTTCACGACAGCTTAAGAAACACGAGGAGAACTATCCGACTCATGACTTGGAGTTGGCAGCAGTGGTTCATGCGTTAAAGATTTGGAGACACTATCTTTATGGGGAAGTGTGTCAGATCTTTACGGATCATAGGAATTTGAAATACATCTTTTCGCAGCATGAGTTAAACATGCGACAACGTCGATGGATGGAGTTAATCAATGATTATGATTGCACCATCGAGTATCATCCTGGTAAGGCGAATGTGGTAGCTGATGCGCTTAGCCGAAAGTCTTCTTCTTTTTCTTCAAAGAAGGCATAGTTGAGTTCCCTGGTATGCCATATACGGGATATTCTTGTTTCCTTGCGGCATGTGAATGTGCAGATGGAAGTCTCCTTGTTAGCTGGACTTTTAGCACAGATGAAAGTCAAGCCTACACTGAGACAGTAGATCAAAGATGCACAACAAACACATGATACAATACAGTTGATCAGATCAGAGTTCGGTAGCGAAAAGCGTGATGGGTTCCATGAGTCTGAGGATGGACTAGTTTGCTATCATGATAGTATGGTGGTCCCCGATGCTGATGATCTGAGGAAGTTAGTGCTCCAGGAAGCACACACGTCGATGTATGCTATGCATCCAGGAGTCACCAAGATGTATAATAGTTTGAAGGACTTGTATTGGTGGCCCGACTTGAAGAAAGATGTGGCCGAGTTCGTGGCTAGGTGTGCGGTTTGTCAGCAAGTCAAGGCTGAGCATCAAAAGCCGGAAGGTACGTTGCAACCCCTGCCGATACCGCAGTGGAAATGGGATCATATAACCATGGATTTCATAGTTGGTCTACCTAGGACAACTAGGAATCATGATTCCATTTGGGTAATAGTGAACAGATTGACGAAGTCTGCCCATTTCATACTAGTAAAGACAACGTATACAACTGAGAAGCTCACTCGAGTATATGTGGATGAGATAGTACGTTTTCACGGTGTGCCAGCGACGATAGTTTTTGACATAGGTCCTCAGTTCACGAGTCATTTCTCGGAACAGTTGCACAAAGCGTTGGGAATGCAGTTGAGGTTCAGTATCGCTTTCCATCCACAGACAGATGGACATTCTGAGAGGACTATTCAGACTTTGGAAGATCTCCTTCGAGCTTGTGTTTTGTAGTTCCTAGGCAGTTGGGACATACATCTCAATTTGACGGAGTTTGCTTACAACAATAGTTATCAGCGGAGCATTGACATGGCTCCTTATGAGGCCTTATATGGAAGGAAGTGCAGATCTCCTTTTTGTTGGTATGAGTCTGGTGAATATCAGCTTTTAGGTCCTGAGCTAGTACAACAGACAACTAAAAAGATCAAGGTGATACAACAACAGTTGAAAGTGGCACTGGACAGGCAGAAGTCTTATGCAGACAATCGCCGACGACCTTTAGAGTTCCAGGTAGGAGACAAAGTGTATCTTAAAGTCTCGCTGTGGAAAGGTGTGCTAAGGTTTGGCCGTAAGGGTAAGCTAGCACCCAGATATATGGGGACTTAATCATAGCACGTATGGGCAAGGTCGCTTACAAGTTGGAGCTGCCGCCAGAATTGCACTGGTTACATCCAGTGTTCCATGTCAGTATGTTGAAGAAAAGTCATCCAGATACAAGATCAGTGATACAACCAGTTGAAGTTGAGCTTGATGAAGATGTGACCTATGAGGAAGGTCCTGTGATGATCCTTGACAGGAGAGTTAAGAAGCTGAAGAGGAAGGACCTAGTTCTTGTAAAGGTTCTTTGGCATCATCGTGGCATTGAGGAAGCCACGTGGGAGCTTGAGAAAGAGATGAGGAGGAAGTATCCCTCACTTTTCTCTTCGGATTTCGGGGACGAAATCCCTTTGTAGGGGGTTAGCTTGAAGGACCCTGACCTCTGTTTAGGGCTTATCCTATTTGCTTTGCTTAACCCTGATGCTTAGTTTCTTGCTAATCACCCTTAGTGGTGATTAGGGTTTGTTGGTGCTTTGTTGAGAGCTGGAGGTGCTACTTGCAATTAACCCAAGTCTAGGGTTTGTAGGCAAGTTTGCCACCTTGTGAGGTGTTCCTCCCTCTCCTTGCTTCCTCTAGTGTTGAGAGGAAGGTTTGGGCTCGTTGCTTGAGTTCCTTTGGGCTTGGTTGAGCTTGTTGGGCCTTATGGTGTGTTGCCTTTGCTTCTTTGGACCTTGTGTCGGGCAAGAGCATGCTTGTGTCGGCCTAGGTGTGTCGCCCAGGATGTGTGTCACACTGGAGATGTGTCACCTAGGGTTTGTGTCGGCCATGGTGGGGGTGTGTCGGCCATGTTGTCTGGGTGTTTCGCCCATGGACCCCTTTGACTTTCTTTGAACTCGTTTTTGTCACCACTAGTGGACACTTGGTGCTTGATGCTTGCATGTGGAAATGGCCTTGGACATGTGTTTAGGGCATGTTAGAGTGGTGGCTTTGCACATGGACAAGTGTCCCTAGGTGGGCGACACCTTGCCTTGTCTTACCTTGGTTTCTCCTCCATCCTCTTCTATATATGTGTTTCCCTTCTCTTGCCAAGGATCCCTTTAGTTCCTTAGTCTCCCTCTCCCTTGGTGCACAACACCCTCTTCTTTTGCAAGCTTGGTGGCCAATCCTCTTGGGGTCTCCTTCTTCCTCTAGTGGTGGCCGAACCCTAGAGTGCCTTGCCCTTCTTCCTTGGTGGTGCTTGGGGCTTGGAGCTAGGAGCTTGGAGCTTGCTTAAGGCGGGTTACATAACTCCTAACCCTAACTACACTACCTTCTTCTATGTTCTTATATGTTGCTTATGATCGGCTATGCATGTTGCTAGTTAGTTCCTTGCTTAAGTTGTTCTTGTTGGCCAAACCATGTGTTCTAGGGTTTCTTGGTGAGCAACACTCGTTTCTCTCCTTGGTCTAGAGGAGTGAGCTTGAGTTCTAGTAATATGAGCAATACCCCTCTCTCGTTTAAGTTTAGAGGTGAGCTTGTGTTCTAGTTGCTTGAGCAACACCCTCCTCTCACCAAGGACTTGAAAGGTGAGATATGTAGTGGTTGTAGACCTTGGTTAAGTTTGATCCTTTTGTTGCCCGATTGGTGTTAAGAAGCTTGGCAAGACCCCTCTCTCTTGATAGTTGAGAGGTGAGTCATATTCTTGATCCATTAGGGTTTTGGTGCCCTTGTGCTTGAGGTTAGTGGTGACCCTGTCGGGTTGCACCTTGGCCGATATGGCTTGGGGTTAGTTTCGACCGATATCCCCTCTTGATCTTGAGCCTTGGACGACACAAGTTGTGGCTGTGATGGGTGTCACCCCTGGTTCCTGCCTTTTGTGTGTCGGGTGTCACCCTCTGGTGAATGCCCAACCCGATACACCTTGCCCAAGTGGTGGCTTGGTGCTGTTACCCTTAAACGTTTGGGCGTTGTGGCATGGTCTTGTGTCGGGCGTTGCATCAAGTCCTCACCTTGTTGCCCGACAGGATCCCTGTTGCCCATTAGAGTTGTATCCCTTAGGCATGTTCCTAGTTGTGTAGTGATGCCCGACGGAGCGTTATACGATACCGCAGTGCACGACACAGGTGGGTGCACAGTATGCTTAGTCCCCTGATGCATGACGCGCCGTTGCACGACATGGCGTTGCGCGTTACACCCTGCATGTCACGCCCTTGGGATCCAGTTGCACGATAGACCTTGCTGCACGTTACACTTGGAGGTGCACGACACCGTGTTGCACCCCAAGTGCTACCTGTTGTGTAGTTGTGTGTTGGGCGATAGGGGAGAGCACCCTGCCCGATACAACCTTTAGCGAGGGTGCCCTACCCGTCACACTTCTTGTGAGGGTAGTGGGCACTTCTAGTGAGGGTCTTGTCTCTCATGGAAACTTATATGCTAGATCCTGTTCTATGATATCACGTTTGGTTGACAATAGTAATCCTTGATATGCTTGATGGTAATTGCTATTGTAAGTGCACACCTATGTATCTTTCCATGATAGTACTTGTGTCAATGATCATCTTGATTACCTGTATAATGCTGAGAAATGGTACGCATATAAGTTGATTTTCTTAATGATATGACCTATGTATATGGTCACAGGTTGAGGCATGATTGATAAAGCATATAAGCAGCAATGTCACCCTATGCTGATAAAATGATCTTTCTTTTAATCCATGATGAATATACTAACCATGCATGTAGTTCATACAGTTGTATAGCCAGGTAAAAGGCTATGAGGTATATATGTTTGAGTAACATTGCTTTGATGGTTACTCTTGTTGATGAGATAACATACATGATGTGTTTTTGTATGAGGACCTAAGTTTGGCTAATGTGCCTAAGTTGATGAGAATTCCTTGAGAGGCAGTGGCACTATGTGATATGGGACTGAGGTCCCATGGCAATGTGATGATCCTTGAGATGGATCTAGATGATTGGCAAGAGGCTAAGTGATAACATGTAATGTTGGATCCTTGTGATGGATCAGGATGATGTTGATTACAATAAAAGCATAATATTCAGTTTCATGTTGTTTATTCTTTTTATAAGTTTGCATGTTATACAACCTAGTTGAATCTTGCAATCCACTTAAAATATACTAAATAATCACAGTGGAACATATCATATAGTTGCCCTGGCCATAGATCCATCATCGTCAGGAGCTGGTGATGGTGAAACAGGTTCTCCTGTGGGTTAACCTGGAAGCACATATTGTTGAATATGTGTGGTTTCTCCTAGCCAAAAATAAGGAGGTATGAGTGCAACTTCGATTGTAGACTCCAGAGTGCGGATTCAGGCTCGTAGCTCAGTATGTGAAGAGCATGGTGAACAGGCCCATGGCTCAAGATATGTGATATGGGAGCATGAATGCGTTCATGGCTCAGAGCACGGTGAACAGGCCCGTGGCTCTGTTTCACTAGTGCCGATACCTGTACCGAGGCGGGCTAGGCAGAGGGTAGCCTGACCCTGTGGCTGAGGCCACTTAAGCATGAGATTGTGGTCCTGCTTGTGTTGTACTCGTGCAGTGACCACGAGGTGGGAGGTCATGGAGTCTGGCACTTCCATTGACCTTGTATGGCACTGGCTTGGGTTTTGCAACCGAAGGTTGGATTTGAGCGGTACGGCTCACTTTCTCAGGGCATAATAATACGTAATCCAACCGTATAGTATTTACTGCTTAAGGCAAAACACTACACATGGGTTGAGGCCTTGCTTGTGTAGTTAATCTTGTTATACATTGCATTAATTATACATTCTTTTTGTTATATGGAAAGATATTATAAATCTTATCTTGTCAATCATGTTCCATAAAGCAATACTTGGGCATATGCCTTCTGTACTTTCTGGTAAGCTTGACGATATAGCTTTACGTTATAAACTGCTCTTGTTATACCTCTTATCAGTTATCTGTTGTTGATGCATTATCTTTCTGAGATTTTGTGGTTTCGGCGGGGAGTTATGTTTCTCGCTGGGACTGTGTGTCTCACCCCACTGGTTTACACCCTTTTTAGGTGTTTGAGCTAGACGTGGTGGTGGTCGCGGAGTTGCGGCCGAGCAGCAAGACGAGCAATAGAAGGCAAGCGATGGATATGCTACTGTTTTGGTTGTTTTTTAGTAGAGTCTAGAGTCATCCCTGTACTCTCAGGTCCTTGGAGGTGTTTTGACATGTTTCACGATGTATAGCTGATGATGTTTTGTATATCCTGCTGCTGGCCTGATATGGGTCGTTATGTATGTATAAACAGATGATGAACTCATGTGATGACAGGACATCTCTTCCTCTAAGCTGTGGACATGTATCAAGACTTATAAATGGGTATATAACTTTTTTCCTTGTAGGATGAGGACCTAAATGTAATAATTTCTCAGTTTATCCGCTTTCCACAATCGGTTTTGATTAACCCGTGTTTTTGGTAATCTGTGGTTTGTGTGATAGTGGGATGTGTTTCCACAAACGGTCTCAAGACCGTTTGGGACCAAACGATCCCAAATCGGTTGAGGTCATGCGGTTTCAAAGTTGCACTTTAGCAAATGATCTTGAGTGGTTGCTTTAGCAAACGATCTTGAGTGGTTGCTTTAGCAAACGATCTTGAAGGTCACCTTTAGCAAACGGTTTCAACTTCAACTTTACCAAACGATTTCAAATATGTAACCAAGACTGTTTGGAGGTTTATCGAGCAAGACCGTTTGAGGTATGATTGGTCAAGACCGTTTAAGGTCTAAGAGTCCAAGATCATTTGGAAGGTAATCCACCAAATTGTATGAACACTTAAAGTGAATAAAGTTCAATGGTTTAAGTAGTCAATTACATGATGTAAAACAATGGTGTTTATAATAATGGTATCTTTAATAAGATGGAGTGATTAGTACCCTTTAAATAGTCAAGTTTTAATGATCATGGTGATAATGACAATAGACATGATGTGAATTCTTCTTCAAGTTGAGTTGACTTAGCCTAATCAAGGCTGAAGTAAACATCATCCTATAGAGGATGAGAGAGAGAAGACTTCCTACATGAATGATAATCATGAAGTGGACTTTCAATATGAATGAATGTCTAATTAGGGTATGATCCTTCATAGTGAGATCATGAAACCCTAATTATGAAGGTTAATAAATCATAACCCCAATTGAGGGCATTGATAGGTGAAATCCTAATACATAATGATAGTATGATCTTAATTCATAGTAATGACATGAGAAACCCTAATTCAGGGTACTTTGATGTTCTCTCCTACTTGGGGTGAATAGTAAACCCTAATCTAGGGTGATGAGATATGAATAGTAAACCCTAATCTAGGGTGATGTGATGTGAATAGTAAACCCTAACTATGGAATGTTAATGATAAACCCTAATCTAGGGTGATGTGATGTGAATAATAAACCCTAACTATGGAATGTTAATGATAAACCCTAATCTAGGGTGATGTGATGTGAATAGTAAACCCTAACTATGGAATGTTAATGATAAACCCTAATCTAGGGTGAAGTGATGTGAATAGTAAACCCTAATTACGGGTTATTGAATATAAACCCTAATTAAGGATGAATTCATGTGTAACCCTAATTGAGGATGAATCCATGCTAAATCCCAATTGAGGGGAATGTTATGAGAATCATTAATTAAGATTAATGTTATGAGAAACCATAATTAAGAGTAATATTATGAAAACCCTGAAGAATGATGTGAAGTGCGACTTAAATCCAGGATGATGCCATATAATGATATGTGCAATCATAGTCATGGTATAATTGACAATATACTAAAGTAGGATGTGGTTATTACAATCAAGTAAGATGAGGATGTTATAACCATGAAGGGTAAAGTTGATGAACTATATGAATGATAGTGTTGATACCCTAATGAATAAGAGTCTAAAAGACAAGATGATGCCTAGAACATTATATATCTAATTTCATGTATGTGTAACAATCCTATACATCTTACAATGATGAGGGTATGGAACTCTTAGGAGTGAAGTATGCAATATTATATAATGGAGTGAATAACATCCTAAGAGTTGACATACCTAAGATAGATGATAATGGTTTATCCTATATTCAACATTGCTTAATCATTGGATAAGTCCATATCATTAAAGATAGTTGGACAATTCTAATGTATAACCTATGTACCATATAATGAAAGTGACAAGTTAGAGGATAAAGTATTAAGAGGGAAATACCTTAAATACAAGGTTAGTTGATTAACTTAAGCAAGATGGAAGAGAAAAGGAAGTGATACATCAAGACATGATAAATATTATTTTTAGCATTTTAGGGTAGACACACCTTGATGAGACTCTTATCCAATATCCTTGGATAAGAATCACATAGAGTGTGTGATATGCAATTGTTACAATAATGTTGTAATAATTCAATGTACTTTTAATAAATGTTGGCTAATATACCTTGAGAATGGGGTTAAGCCAAATCAATGAGTATGATGTAATCATACCATGACAAGGATGAGAAATGAACTCATATCTTGAATTGATGATCATTAATGATATATGATGAGAATGGTGATTAGAAGCAAATACTTATAATATCTTTGAATACACCCTAATGGAGGAATTGATGTGAGATAAACATTAAATCTCTCAAACCCTCATTACTTATACCGGGATGGATGTATCACGAATCCCCCGATGATTGAGACAGATGCAGTACACATCTCCCAATAATGTTAATGCCGGATCGATGGAGATAAACATGAAATGTGATGGAGTGGATTTTTGAAATCCATAAATCTCCAATAACATATTAGAATCCATCTTGAGTTATAATGAGAGTTCCAAGTATTTTAGTAAAGTTGGAATGTTGATTGAGATTTATATAAAGATTAAGATCTCTCTTTTAATGCCTTTTTGAGGAATTTTATTGAGTGGTCCAACAGATGAGTTTTGTCACCAAATTTGAATAGAAGGTAGCTCCAGAGGTATGGGAACTATGGTTAAAATTTGGTGGCATTTGAAAGTTCCTAGAGGAAGTTATTGAGGTTTGATTTTGGGGAAATAATGTGCTTGGTTGATGGTTTATAGACCTAAGTTGGGCTTGATTTTGGTGTCACGCGCCCCTTTCGTTTGGAGCCGGCTGGGTGGTCCTATTTTGGCCCTAGATCTCAGATCTAACAGCCTAGGTACTTGCAACAAGGAAGCCACAGATTGGCTTAAGTGGACTTTGGCCTTCAGCCCTTGGATTATGATCTGAGGGATGTCCACTTGTCTCCTACCTTGCGGTTAGAGCAAGGTAGTGGGGCAGCTGACCGTGCGACCACCCCGGACACAACCTACCTAGATCGTGGGGTGAAGGGAGAGATGTAAGTGGGAGGTTGGACTTGCCTCACCGAGACGAGAAGCCTGACCCATCATATGTTGTTAGTTGGTGAGAGAACAAGGAGAACTAGCTCTTTGTTTCCAGTTGCTCTCCATCGCAATAAGCAGGCAATAGTTGGGAGAGGTGATCAGAGGCAGAGGGTATATCGGAGGAAGATGAAGAAGGGAAATGAAGCTCGTGCTCAGTGGAGTTGAATGCCACTGATTTCGTGCCCAGCGATGGCCGTTTCCATGGCCACCGAACCTCATAGCATCACAGGTGGAGCTGGAGCTCAGAGGTAGAATACGAGACATCCTCGCTTCAAATTGGGTGTCTATACCAACCCCTAAAGGAAACGCAAACCTATAGCACCATTGGCTTCCAGACATAGTGCAAAGGAGGGGTTTTTCCCCTTTCTCTTCCACCGCGGCGATGGCCCTTGCCGACGGCTCCAGGATATGGAGCTACGACTTAGCATGCGGGAAACCCTAGAGCCGAGGATCTCTGGTAGGTGATCCTAAACCTCGAAGTAGCATCATTGGATAGAGAGGAGGGATCAAGCATGGTTGGTTTCTCACTGGAGTCATTCTTTACGGTGGCAGCTCTGTTCCAGGTCCACACGAGACCGCGAGCGAAGGAAACTGAGAGAAGGAGGGGAGTAGGCGTTTGAGTCAGGGACAAACCCAACGTGAACAGACCGGTATAGTTCAAACCCAGAACTGACCAGCCTAACGCAAACCAGGAGAAGAACCGACCGTAGCAAGTAAAGGATTCACGCCTGTTATGGCCACGTGTCGCCTCCTGAATGGCCAGAAAAAGGTAATTTACATCAAATCATCCAGTTCTTAGATAAATCATAGAAAATGGCTTGAGTATCAGAAAAATAAGTATAATATACCAAACTTCTCAGAAAAATGAGTAGAACACAACTAAAGCAAAATATCTAGCTTTTTATGCATAAATATTAGTGATATCATGTAAGATGTGTAATGCCTATATCATGAGTAATAAATATCAAATGATGATATAAAAGTATGGAAAAATGTCAGTAAGTCCATAACCATATCTTTAATGCATATGATGTCTGACATAGTCATGTTTATGCACGAAATCATGTAATTTTATTAATATGTCCAATTAAGGCTAATAACACTAAAGATGATGCAATTAATACATGCATGCTCAATAAATGATGAGATTTATAGAAAGCTCTCATATCCGTAACTGGAAGATAATATATAAATCTGAGATCAGCTATATACACAAAATTCATGTTATATGAAGAGAACCCTTAATACATGTGATGTCACCCTAATATGTTTAATGAAAGTGACATAATAATATGTTCACATAATAATGTGATACATGAGTATATCGAGTTGATGAACTATAATCTATAATATAAGATCAATAAAATAATTCAAAGGCAAGAATACAAGTAATCATGAGAATATCCAAATGAGTAAGCAAACCCTAAAATGGATATAACTAGGGTTAAGATGATGAGAACCTGATGGTGATATGTGATCTTGTCTTAATCAGGGGTTGACCAAGATATAGATGACATGAGGAATATGTGATTAGGTTTGTCCTGATCAAGGTACGCCATTACCTCTTACTTGGCTTATTATACAATATGCTTGTGTTATATGGTAGTAAAGACTTGGCATATGGTATTGATTGAAATGATTGTTCTTGTATGATATGTTGCATGATTTTCCATACTTATGGCTATGAACACATGAAACATAATATATCTGTTCCATTATATCTAAGCACTTCAACTCTTTGGTAGTAAAGTGCTGGAAATAAGTACTTCAACTCTTTGGTAGTAAAGTACTTGGAAGTGATCCAACTCTTTGGTAGTAGATCACATTGTGAAATGATCCAAATCTTTGGTAGTAGATCATAAAGGCCTTAATGCATTCAACTCTCAGGTAGTAAATGTGTGGATGATATAATGGAAAATGTGCTTAAAATACGTGTTCTCTTTTGTTGATGAATATCTTTGTGCAAGTTTACACTTTTCTTATATTTCCTTATAATTGCCAAGTATTAGTTTTATCTTATTGCCAAGATATGATGAGAGGTATATAAAAATACACATAGGCGCACTCAGTACAATATTCTTTTAATATTGTACTGACGTGTACCGCATGTAATCTTTTTTTAGGTTGTGGACATGTGTTCTCGAAGATCCAGGATAGTTGAGAGTTGTGTGGCGAGCGGATGTACAGGTGGACCTATTGTCTTAAGAATCTGTAGTTTAGTAGTAGTACATGTATATGTTAAAGTTTTTTGTTCAATATGTAATATCAAATGTTGTAACAATTAATGTTATAATTATATGTTGAATGGTGAACATGTGTGTATGGTTTTATTATTGTTCATGTACATGTGCTACTGATTGTTTCCTTCTGACTCCCTTGATTTTCTTCTTCTTAGTCTAGTGTGGGGTGTTTAAATTGGGATTCTCGTTGAGGTGAGGGTTTCAATTTGGACGTCACACATCAGATTAAGTTTTAGAAAATCCGAGGACGTCACACGAAATCTCACGATCACGAAGAGAGTACAGCATGTCACTGTAACTCTAATAGCGAAGTTTCTAGTATACCCTAGAAAGCTATATATATATATATATATATATATATATATATATATATATAGCAGAGATACAAGATATCCTACATGTGATCTCGCACTGACCGAGATATGGGAGGTCTTGGTAGCCGGCTCTACCATTGACCTTGTATGGTACCGATTTTGACTTTGCAGTGGTCGGTTGGAGTATGAGCAGTATACCTAATCTCCTCAGGGCATAAGTATGATTGTAAAATGTAATCAGCCGAATAGCATGTTTGCTTAAGGATTGAATATGAGAAGTCATTGGCTGATGTTACATTCCTTTTTATGCATCTCTAGTTGATAGATGTTATTTATATCTCCTTTTATTCATTACAAATTAGATAAATTAACCATGAATCTACCACGAGTAGATACAATGTTCTCCTTAAGGAAGGAGATTATTTTACTCTGTTCATTCAATGTTTAACACTGATGTTAATATATAAGAATTCCAGTTCAGCTTTAATCATAATAAACTGCTATAACAATGTTTTGGCGGAGAGTTATATCTCCTGCTGGGACAATTTACATTTGTCTCACCCCCATGGGATCCAATGTTTTTAGGTAAACACAGAAGAAGAAGAAGGAACCCTATAGCAAGGGAAAGGCTACATCAATATCAGAGACATCAGTAATGACTCAGGTGGAGGAACTGACTGCCAAGTTTTGTATAGATAGTAGACCTATGTGTCGTCTCTGTACTCTCAGGTCCTCGTAGTTTATAGTTAATGTTTTAGTGAATCGATCCGAGATTTTGGCTTGATGCCTCAAAGTTAAATGCTGTTTGTATATTATGTCTTGAGACAGCTGATGTTATAAATCTCGAGAAGAGATAGTGCAAGCATGTACCTTGAAACATAATGTAAATGTTATACTATGGTTCTTAAAGAAAAATATTTCCTATGAGTGGATTTCTTTGCAAAAAGTTCAATTTTTAGTGATTTTTCGTAATCGGTTGTTGATAATTTGCTTCTGCTTAGTTAATCTCGTGTTTTGTAAGTTGGATGCCACAATACTACTAAAAAAATTGGTAGACATGGTTTAGGGTATGATAGTAGTCAAAGGAACAACAAAGGTAAAGGACCTCCAATAATCCATGGAGAATCCTCTAGTTCCAAGACTATGGGCACATGCAACTATTGCAATGATTTTGGTCATTACTCTACTTGTTGTCCTTTTAGGAAAGCACCCAAGAGAAATAGGACTTGGGTTGCTAAACTAACCCCTCCGGACCCAAAAACATGATTGGGGACCATTTCATCTTTCTTCTTGTAGGTACTTGCAAATGGATTGACTTGAGCCATTAAATTGCAAATTGACTTCTCAATCCACATGAAAGAAGAAAGGTGAGATGTGTATGAGGTGAAAACAAGTGGAAAAGCAATGGTAAGAACAAAGGTAATGTTTCTCTTTCTTATATCCAATCCTAACTTGTTTTAGTCAAGATAGTGTGCACTATACATATGGTTTTTGAGTCAAAAGTGGTATTTTGTGTTTCTCTTCACACTCTTGCTCAAAAACTATTTCGAATGCTTCTATAGTGCATTTCCATCTTGCTTAGACATGTTTGGATATGGTTTGTATTTTTAGCACGCCTTTAAATATGTTTTTTATGAAATATATGTGCCTTTTGACAGCAGCGCTGTCGATAGAGTTTGTCCTATTTGAAACTCGACCGATAGGCACCAATGGGAGTTGCCAACATCTGTCATCAGTTGAGTTGTTAACACACAGAACTCGACCGATAACACTGTGCACAGAATATACATTTGGCTTATTGGATGAGAATTTCCCTCTCAACTAGATCTTCTCAACCAAATAGCCTTATTCTTCGGCACTCCTTTGGTACCTTTATATATGCATATTGCCTTGTTCTAAATTGTCTATCTTGCTTACAAATCTATCTCTTTAATTGCTCTAAATTGGTATATCTATATCTTGCAATTACTTGCTTTGAGTTGTTTTGCAGGTTTTGATGATGATCTCTTTGTATCTCTTGGTTGTGTCTCAAAATTGCTTCCGTTGTACTCTAACTTGCTACATCTATATAGGTGTATATCTCATGTTGATACAACCTTGAGGTTCTTAGTGGTGATCATCCTTTAGTAATGATGCATATTTGTTAGTGAGGTATATCCTTTCATGTTTCTAAAATTGCATATCTCTTTGTTTAGATATATCATTACATTTACTCATAGCTTGCTTTATCTTGTGTATCTTTAGGTAACTCTTGCTATGATCTAGATCCTACTAGTAGTCCTAACTTGTGATAACATCTACTAGTAGTTCATATACATGTAGTTCTAACCTTGTTTATAATTGGTATCTTTACTCATCTATATGCTATGATTGTATCTTGTCTCATACATGCTCAAGCTTGTTCCTTGAATTGCATATCTACTATCTTGAGTTGCTTGCATAACATTGTGATGCAGGGTACATAGATCTACATTTTATGTAGAAATTGGAGCATTTTTGGATTTCATGCAGTTTTTGCTCTAGTTTCAGTTTTTGGTGCAAGACTAATGTTTTTTTATGTAGAAACGACCATCTGAGCAAGGCTCATCGCTATGCCATGAGCCCTGACACTTTTTGGGAAAATTCTGTCATCTTGAGGGTCAAAATTGCATTTTATTGTTTTTCTGCAACACTTTATCTTATTTTTTGGGTTGTTCAAGTATATGCTTTAACTTGCTTTTCTTTCTATTCTTGGACAAGTCCCTATCTGTGCTCTTCTACTCTCCCTATATAACTTTTTGTTATCTCCTTTCCCTTAACAAGTGGTGTTTCTTATTTCTTCATACCCCCACTTTTTGAAATGACAAAGGGGGAAAAAGGTATGTCTTCTTTTGACAAAATAGGGAGAAGGCATCCCTTACATGAAGAAGAGAAGTATGTTCATGTAAGGGGGAGAAGGTAAAAGGGGAGAAGGCATATATGTGTAGAAACTCATATGAGTAGAAGACATAGTATTCTATAGATGTTATGAAAGCTAACCTTGCAGGAGAAACAACATCAATTGAGGGGGAGTATGTGAACTCCATGCACATCCATTGAGGGGGAGCATATGAGCTCAATCCTATTGAAACCCCTAGGTTTATCTAAAGGTATTATTTTACTTAAAAGCTTTCAATACATTTATGGAATGGTTTGTCATCTTCAAAAAGGGGGAGAATGTTGACTCAGGGTCAATTAGGTCTATGTTGACTCACGTCCAAATTGACTAAACCCTTGTTTTGATGATTACTAACCATTCCACATATTGGTGTCTAATGTCTATACTTGAGTGATTTCAGATTAGGTATAGACACACTCCAAATGCCCTAACTTGCGCATATCAAATTGGAGAAAAGACAAGTCAAAGTCAATAAAAGTGCACATTTTTGTAATATGATGTAAATCCATTATAATCATGTTGTATATCACTTGTAATGATTGTATGACTTGTAATTAAGCTTAAAAAAGTAGGATCAATTAGATCGAATGTTTAATCACTCAAAAGCCATTTTCCAAAATTCACATCAGGTTGTTCATCGGTCGAGTTATGTGAGTTGCAAACTCGACCGATCCTGATTGGATCTTGAAAATGACTTTTGATCGGTCGAGTTTACACTTCACAAAACTCGACCGATGGAGTACCTGAACAATTCAATTTTCATTGGTCGGTCGAGTTTCCCCATGACAAACTCGACCGATGGTCTGAATATCGACTTTGTCTTTTACTCTATCGGTCGAGTTACCCTTATAGAAACTCGACCGATTGCAATGTATGGAAAAGTGCATAAAAGTGCTTCTAGCCGTTGTGGAGTTGCAACAAGTGAAAATATATCCGTTGCAAGCCACAAAATGGCTAGTTTTCATTCTCAAGTGTTCCCAAAGGCTAAGAGGCATCCCTAGATATAAATAAGACCCCTTGGGCTTCATTCTAAGGTTGAGCATTCAATGCAAACTCTATTTGAGGTTCATATTCTATAGTTGAGTGCTTACTACAGCCTCCTCTCGATCTCTAAGCTTAATCAATTGCTACATCCATTAGAGTGAGTAGGAGATTTATAAGAGAGCTCATACTACATGTATATCTTGTGAGGCTCTCACTTCCACCACCTCCCTATGTCTCTTTTCAACCATAAAGATGAAGACTATCTCTCATGGATAAGAGAGGAGAAGAAGAACAAGGGAAGGAGTCCCTTGGTGAAGATCAAGGCTGAAGACTTGGAGCAAGAGTGGGTAAGCCCTTGGTGAAGGCAGAAGACTCCTTGCTCAAGTGGGTAAGTCCTTGTTGGTGCTTCTCCGAGTGAAGGTGAAGTCAAAGGCAGAAGATCCAAGAAGAGTGGGTAATCCCTGCAAGGATGAAGACTTGTGCAAGAGTAGGTAAGTCCTTGGAAGAAGGAGGAAGACTCCTTGCAAAGTGGGTAAGTCCTTGGTAAGGTTGAAGACTCTTTGTATTGGATAGGTAAGTCCTTTGGTGGTCATGCATTGTATCTCTTATAATGAATATAATGAAGGTGCAAGGTTAAGAAATCATAGAGGTTGACCTCTCTAGGTAGTGGACTGACTCACTTGTAGTTTGAAGTGTGGAACCACTCGAAATAGCTTGTCAATTGGTGTATATTCAATCTCTCTCTCCCTTGCTATGCATGTTTTAGTTGCACACAAATTTCCTATTTAGAAACCTTATCTTATGATATATATTGAATGTCTAATGAATTTTTTTTAAGTGCATTCATCTCTATTCACCCCCCTCTAGAGCATCTAATCACCCATCTAGGATCCAACAATTGGTATCAGAGTGTGTCTTCTCGAGGCATACTTCTACAAGTAGGAGAAGATGGGTGACTACCAAGGAGGGAGATACTTGATCAGCCTTCCAATCTTTGATGGGAGCAATTTCCTCTATTGGAGAAGAAGGCTTCAATTCTACATCCAAGGATCAAGTCTTGAGATGTGGCAAATGGTGAACAGCCCATACATGCTACCAAAGACAAAGATTGAAGAATGGGATGATGCTACCTTGAAGAAAGCAGCCTTTAATGATAGATCCATGCACATCCTCTATGCCTCCATGACCTCCACCAAGTTCAATTGGATTTCTTCTTGTGAGATGGCCTATGAGGTATGGATAAAGTTATGCATCACCTACCAGGGGACATATCAAGTGAAGGAAAGCAAAGTCTACATGCTCAAAGGGATGCTTGAGAACTTTAAGATGGGAAAGGAGGAGAAGATAGCCAACATGTACTCAAGGCTCAACACCATTGTGAATGATCTTTCTATTCTAGGACATCCAATGTCTAGTGGAGAGATCAACTCAAAGATCCTTAGAACTCTCCCGAAGAGGTGGGAACCCAAGGTGACTTCCATTGAAGAAGCAAGGTCTCTTAAGGATGTCCCTATCGAAGAGCTCATTGGAAATCTACAAGCACATGAAGCCATACTTGACAAGAGGGAGGAAGTAGAAAGACAAGAAGAGAAAGAACTCAAGAGATTGAAGAAGGTTGAAATCAAAGCTCAAATCAAGGCTATTGTTGGTCAAGCTTCTCCATCCTCTCAAGTTGAAGAAAATGCCATGTACTCCAAGGGTAGATTCTACAAAGGCAAGTCCTCCTCCATCCGGTGCTTCACATGTGGAAAGAAGTATCACTACAAGGAAGATTGTCGACAAGGCAAAAAGACCCATCTTCACAAGAGAAGAGAAGAGAAGTACAAGGAGAAGGAGAAATGGCACTCAAGTTCAAGTGACTCCTCCAACTCAAGCTCAAGTGGCTCCTCCAACTCAAGTTCAAGTGAAGATTCTAGTGAAGGATCAAGCTCAAGTTCTAGTGATGAAGGAGAATGCCATTTTGCTCTTATAGAATCAACAAATAAAGACTCAAGTGAGGTAAATCTAAACTCTTTAGATAAAGAATCTTGGATTGTTATTTTTCATGATACTTGTGCCTCTCTTAAGTCTTATAAAAGGAAAAAGAAAAATCTTGCTAGAATTGTTGATAATTTGCATGTAGAACTAAATGATCTTGAACATGCTAATTCTTGCTTGCTTGATGACAAAAATGCTTGTCTTAGCCAAGTAGACTCTCTTAAACTTGAAAATGCTAGTTTGCTTGATAAGATTAGATTTCTAGAAGCTCAACCTCTCATGCCTAGTTCTAATGAAGAGCATACTTTAATTGTTGATTCTCTCATGCATGGTATTGATGTTCTTAAATCTGAAAACAAGGACAAAGATTTTGTTTTGCAAGAATTAGAATCTGAAAATGGTGTTTATCTTTCCAAGATTTCTTTGCTTGAAACTAAAAATGGCTCCTTGCTTGCTAAAATCAATGTGCTTGAATCTTGTTCTAGTTCTACTAGTAGAGAGAATGATGTAGCTGCTCTTCATATTGATAGAGATTCTTATTTAACTAAAGCTCTTTGCTTAGAAAATGATCTTTTGCATGCTAGAGATCATATCAATCATTTGTCTTCTACTATTAATTCTCTTGTGCATGATAATGATAGTTTGAGATCTTCTTTGCGAAGATTCTTAGTTGGTAAAAAGAATCTTAATGACATCCTACACCATACTACTAAAAAAATTGGTAGACATGGTTTAGGGTATGATAGTAGTCAAAGGAACAACAAAGGTAAAGGACCTCCAATATTTCATGGAGAATCCTCTAGTTCCAAGACTATGGGCACATGCAACTATTGCAATGATTTTGGTCATTATTCTACTTGTTGTCCTTTTAGGAAAGCACCCAAGAGAAATAGGACTTGGGTTGCTAAACTAACCCCTCCAGACCCAAAAACATGATTGGGGACCATTTCATCTTTCTTCTTGTAGGTACTTGCAAATGGATTGACTTGAGCCATTGAATTGCAAATTGACTTCTCAATTCACATGAAAGAAGAAAGGTGAGATGTGTATGAGGGGAAAACAAATGGAAAAGCAATGGTAAGCACAAAGGTAATGTTTCTCTTTCTTATAACCAATTCTAACTTGTTTTTGTTAAGATAGTTAGAACTATACATATGGTTTTTGAGTCAAAAGTGGTATTTTGTGTTTCTCTTCACACTCTTGCTCAAAAACTATTTCTAATGCTTCTATAGTGCATTACCAACTTGCTTAGACATGTTTGGATATGGTTTATATTTTTAGCATGCCTTTAAATATGTTTTTATGAAATATATGTGCCTTTTAACAGCAGCACTGTCGGTCGAGTTTGTCTAGTTTGAAACTCGACCGATAGGCACCAATGGGTGTTGCCAGCAGTTGTCATCAGTTGAGTTGTCAATACACAGAACTCGACCGATAACACCGTGCACAGAATATACATTTGGCTTATTGGATGAAAATTTCTCTCTCAACTAGATCCTCTCAACCAAATAGCCTTATTCTTTGGCACTCCTTTGGTACCTTTACATATACATATTTCCTTGTTCTAAATTGTCTATCTTGCTTACAACTCTATCTCTCTAATTACTCTAAATTGGTATATCTATATCTTGCAATTACTTGCTTTGAGTTGTTTTGTAGGTTTTGATGATGATCTCTTTGGATCTCTTGGTTGTGTCTAAAAATTGCTTCCGTTGTACTCTAACTTGCTACATCTATATATGAGTATATCTTGTGTTGATACAACCTTGTGGTTCTTAGTGGTGATCATCTTTTAGTAATGATGCATATTTGTTAGTGAGTTATATCCTTTAATGTTTCTAAAATTGCATATCTCTTTGCTTGGATATATATCTACATTTACTCATAGCTTGCTTTATGTTGTGTATCTTTCGGTATCTCTTGCTATGATCTAGATCCTACTAGTAGTCGTAACTTGAAATAACATCTACTAGTAGTTCATATACATGTAGTTATAACCTTGTTTATAATTGGTATCTTTGCTCATCTATATGCTATGCTTGTATCTTGTCTCATACATGCTCAAGCTTGTTCCTTGAATTGCATATCTACTATCTTGAGTTTCTTGCATAACGTTGTGATATAGGGTACATAGATCTACATTGTATGTAGAAATTGGAGCATTTTTGGATTTCATGTAGCTTTTGCCCCAATTTTAGTTTTTGGTGCAAGACTAATGTTTTTTATGTAGAAAAAACCTTCTGAGCAAGGCTCATCGCTATGCCATGAGCCCTGACACTTTTTGGGCAAATTCTGTCATCTTGAGGGTAAAAATTGCATTTTATTGTTTTTCTGCAACACTTTACCTTGCTTTTTGGTATGATTTTACTTAAAAGCTTTCGATACATTTATGGAATGGTTTGTCATCTTCAAAAAGGGGGAGAATGTTGACTCAAGGTCAATTAGGTCACCGTTGACTCACGTTTAAATTGACTAAACCCTTGTTTTGATGATGACTAACCATTCCACATATTGGTGTCTAATGTCTCTACTTGAGTGATTTCGGATTTGGTATAGACACACTCCAAATGTCCTAACATGCGCATATCAAATTGGAGAAAAGACAAGTCAAAGTCAATAGAAGTGCACATTTTTGTAATATGATGTAAATCCATTAGAATAATGTTGTAAATCACTTGTAATGACGGTATGACTTGTATTTAAGCTTAAACAAAATTAGGAGCACTTAGATCGAATGTTTAAGCACTCAAAAGCCATTTTCCAAAATTCACATCAGGCTGTTCATCGGTCAAGTTTTGTGAGCTGCAAACTCAACCGATCCTGATTGGATCTTGAAAATGACTTCTGATCGGTCGAGTTTACACTTCACAAAACTCGACCGATGGAGTACTTGACCAATTCAATTTTCATTGGTCAGTCGAGTTTTCCCATGACAAACTCGACCGATGGTCTGAATATCGACTTTGTCTTTTACTCTATCGTTCGAGTTACCCTTATAGAAACTCGACCGATTGCAATGTACGGAAAAGTGCAGAAAAGTGCTTCCAGCCGTTGTGGATTTGCAACAAGTGAAAATATATCCGTTGCAAGCCACAAAAATGGCTAGTTTTTATTCTCAAGTGTTCCCAAAGGCTAATAGGCATCCCTAGCTATAAATATGACCCCTTTTGCTTCATTCCAAGGTTGAGCATTCAATGCAAACTCTATTTGATGTCCATATTCTATAGTTGAGCACCTCCTACAGCCTCCTCTCTCTCTAAGCTTAATCACTTGCTACATCCATTAGAGTGAGTAGGAGATTTGTAAGAGAGCTTGTCCTACATGTATATCTTGTGAGGCTCTCACTTCCACCACCTCCCTATCTCTCTTTTCAACCATGAAGATGAAGTCTATCTCTCTTGGCTAAGAGAGGTGAATAAGAACAAGGGAAGGAGTCCCTTGGTGAAGATCAAGGCTGAAGACTTGGAGCAAGAGTGGGTAAGCCCTTGGTGAAGGCAGAAGACTCCTTGCTCAAGTGGGTAAGTCCTTAGTGGAAGCTTCTCCGAGTGAAGGTGAAGTCAAAGGTAGAAGATCCAAGAAGAGTGGGTAATCCCTGCAAGGCTAAAGACTTGTGCAAGAGTAGGTAAGTCCTTGAAAGAAGGTGGAAGACTCCTAGAAAAGTGGGTAAGTCCTTGGTAAGGTTGAAGACTCTTTGTATTGGATAGGTAAGTGCTTTGGTGGTCATGCATTGTATCTCTTATAATGAATATAATGAAGGTGCAAGGTTAAGAAATCATAGAGGTTGACCTCTCTAGGTAGTGGACTGACTCACTTCTAGTTTGAAGTGTGGAACCACTCTAAATAGCTTGTCAATTGGTGTATATTCAATATCTCTCTCCCTTGCTATGCATGTTTTAGTTGCACACAAATTTCCTATTTAGAAACCTTATCTTAAGATATATAGTGAATGTCTAATGAATTTTGTTTAAGTGCATTCATCTCTATTCACCCCTCTCTAGAGCATCTAATCGCCCATCTAGGATCCAACAATTGGTATCAGATCGGGTCTTCTCCAAGCATACTTCTACAAGTAGGAGAAGATGGGTGACTACCAAGGAGGGAGATACTTGATCAACTGTGATAAAGTGAGTTTTCTAATTCTTTTATGCTTTGTTCCTTTAATCTTCAGTATATTTCAAAACCCTAATTCTCCTAAAGTTTAGTTAGTCACTCAAAGATTGGAATTTCGAGCCCAAACTTTACCAACATGTGTGGTATGCTATGGTGAAGCTATGGTCCAAATTTCATGTCAGTCGGACATTCCTAGCTCCATCTACGATTTTTACAAGTTATATTAATGTTTGATCAATACATGTCACGATTTCAATCATCAAGCTATAGTTTTGGTTATTTTTCCTCCTTGGTTCGCGGCGCTGACGTCAGCCGCCTCTCCCGAGCAATTGCGACCATCGGATGGCACGTCCATGGATCCTGGGTGGATCGGACGGCCATCTGGTCGTCCTCTTCCTCCGTTTGACCCGCGAGGACGTGGCTAAAGCCACCTCGGATCACTCCTCGCCACTCCACGTCGCTTCGCGAGCAACCAACCAAGGCATTGCCTCCACCTCACCTCCACGAACCCAACGAACCCACACACGACCCCCAGAGAGGACCGCACCCCTCTCCACGGCCTCATCGGTATGGCCTGTTCTCCAACCACCGCGGAGCCCAATTGGGCGTTTGCGATTCACGCACCCTCACCTCTATTTAAGCATACCATCTCGTTCACCGACCTCCCTTTGACGCCCCTTGAGGACCAATTCAGCTGGAGCAGGCATCCCTCTCCGCCGAGCTCAAGCTTCCTCACCTCAGCCCTACCCGCCGCCGTCGAGCTACTGGGCAGGCTACTCCCAGCCTCCTCCTTCACCGCTGACGGCTCGCCAAGCTTCGCACCACCCTCCTCCAGCCCACCGGCGCCTCAATGATGAGGTAGCCGGACTGCTGCGTCCCCCTTCCATCTTCCTCTGCCGCGAGTTTGGTAGCTCATCGGTCTCCTAGCCGACCCGGCGATCCCAGGGGAGCCATGACCCGAGGACCGGCCGTACAGTTGCGGGAAGCTCCCACGAAGCTAGTCCGATCTTCACCCGTGCACGAGGAAGTCCAAGACTCCAGAGAGAGCTCACCGGAGATCTCGCCATCAACCTGTAAGCGGTCTGAGCTTTGCTTTATGTGCATGAAATCTTGGCCGTTGGATCTGATCATCCAACGGTCCACACTCTCCCTAGTTTTCAATTATAAAATCAAAATCCAGTTTATGAGTTAATATTGGGAAATTCGTAAAAATTAGTAGGAGTGTTAGAAAAATACGAATAAGTACTCTATTTTGATCAGAAAAATACAAGGATCACGATTTTGACATCTGTTGACCCTAAATCTGACTCGAGTAATTACTCATGCTTATTTTTGTGTATATCTTGATTAATTATTTGGAAAATACTCGAATTTGTTTAAATCACCAAAAACCTGTGATAATCATCTTTTTTATCATGGAATGATCAGATCCTTTTATTATGACTCAACTATCAATAAAACCTAATTGTCACTCCTTTTCCTATTTTGACCTACCAAAATATGCATAATTAATTAATATGATCTATAGACCATGATTCTGACTTTATGAACCTACTCTGATGTGACAATGATAATCGTGGACTCAAATCCATACTCTAAGATCCGTACTCTACTCTCATGACTCCAAATCTATAAAGGGCCTTTCATATACTCTTTAGAATATGGGTAACTTGAACAATATATCTAATAAATACCAAATCTTCAATAATTTCAGGAAATCGAAGGTACCAGTGAGGAGCATCTCTGGACTCCCCACTTCTGAATAGAAGGTACGCCATTAACTCGCATTTGGCCTATAATAATGTATGGTTGTAAAATAGTGTAAGAACTTGGCATATGGTATTGTTTGAAATAGAGCTATATGAGTATCCAACTTTGATGATGTTTGCTTTAAATATATATTTTACAAAATGAAAACATAATATATTTCTGTCCATTATATGAAAAGCACTAACTCTTTGGCAGTGTGCTTGGAAGTGACCTAACTCTTTGGTAGTGGTCACGCTATACATACGACCTAACTCTTTGGTAGTGGTCAGACCTAACTCTTTGGTAGTGGTCACAATGTACATATGATCTAGCTCTTTGGTAGTGATCATAAAGGCCTTGAGATATAATGGAAAATATGCTTAAAAGATGTTTGTGCTTTGTTCTAAATAAACTTTCTTTCAGTTTGAGAATGATTTTCCTTACCATATTGCTTATTACTGCCAAGTTACTTTTAATGTTATTTCCAAGATATGATGAGAGTTAAATTATATGACGTGGAGGCGTACTCAGTACAATATATTTATATATTGTGCTGAAGCGTACCAATTGCATATGTTTTATAGGTACCTTCTTCTTATGATGCTTATAATGAAAGGAAGATGACGATTGCTACTCTATATGCTGGCTCACAAAAATCCGATCTATCGTGGGGATGCTAAAGCTAAATGGGACTCTTAGATTATGCTTCTTTTTCTTCTGTATTTAGTTTCTCATGTATTAAGTTTCTTCTGTAGAAATCCTATGCCTTCGGGCCCCTATGTAATGAACAATTTGGTTTATGTATGGAAGCTTTTTATTCGGTACATTTATATATTCATGTGTTTGATTCACTCAGGGACGGGCAATTTTAACTCTATTGTACGCCTTATGTTGGCGCCAGAGGTGTACAGTGGAGTTAGGTTGTTAACCCGTGACAGATGGTATCAGAGCAGGCACATGAATCAATATATATGTATCAAATAATTAGTAACCTTACCTAGACCTAGGGTAACCCA
The DNA here is from genome assembly GCA_963693085.1 of Alisma plantago-aquatica. Classification (NCBI taxonomy): domain Eukaryota; kingdom Viridiplantae; phylum Streptophyta; class Magnoliopsida; order Alismatales; family Alismataceae; genus Alisma; species Alisma plantago-aquatica. The sequence goes on from OY856410.1 coordinate 470,035,774, forward strand.
CATTTAGCCGTAAATTGCCGAGGTGTCTAGAAGGGTACCTTGCGGAAGGTTCTGACATAATACTCTCCCCATCCGTTTTCACGGTGCGAGGGTTCCCGCTGCAAGCTATCTGCCTGGCTAACGCAATTATTGTTAAAGTGGGCACCCTTACCTTAGAAAAATCTTTCCTCTCATCTTTTCTCAATTAAGGACTACCCCCAACCAACCTATTTAGTGAATAATATACAGTAGGCTTCTCATCTACTTTCTCTCTCATGACCATGATCAATGATATACTCTCTCTATTATGTGGGTAGATTAGGAGAACTGGGAACAACTAAAAGACATGAAATAGAAATTTATTTACATGCCATGATTGCTAAATCTTTATTGGATGCATTATGATCTATCTCAAATAAATCTCTAAACTATCTTTTATACGAACTTGCAGATGCCTCCAAAAAGTAGGTCCAAGAGAACAAGATCAAGTGATGGATCTGGTGATGAATCTGAATCACGCCCTAATAAGACCAAGGATGTAGGCAGTTGGGAAGAACAAAAGAAGGTGATGTTGGAATGCATGCATGCCCTAGCCCTAAAAGAAACCAGCAATAGTGCCTCATCCTCTAGGACCAACCATGAAACCACCATTAGTGACTTCCTTAAACTCAAACCTGAAACCTTTCATGGAGAAGACTTGGGTGAAGTCCTAGATAAAGCCGATGCATGGATCATATCTGTTGAAAATGCCTTTAGAGCCCTTAAGTGTCCTGAGGAAGATAAGGTCACCTTTGCTACCTACCAACTTAGGGGCTCCGTGAAGTTGTGGTGGGAAAATTATTACCATACACGAGCACTTCCAGATGCCCCCATAGGTTGGGAGGACTTTAAGGGGATCTTTACCAACCGTTTCATGCCCATATCATCTAGGAAGGAGAAGAAGAAACAATTCAATAACCTAACCCAAGGAAACCTATCTGTTACTGACTATGTTAGGGCCTTTAGACTCCTAGAGCGTCATGCTCGCAACCTTGATGAAGATGAAAAGATCGAACACTTCATAGATGGCCTTAACCAAGAAATCAAAATTCACCTTTGTACCGCCACCCATCCTACCTTTGAGGTTGCCATCAATAATGCCCTTACCCAAGAAAGAACCTTAGGGAAGAGCAAAACACCAAGCTTGGGATACCTAGGTCTAACTGATGCATCCGTCACCAAGGGCAAGGAGAAGGAGAATGATAAGAAGAAGCCTAACAGCCATGGCATGGGAAGAGGAGGAGGAAATCACCATAGGGGTCAATCATTCCGAGGAGGACCAAACCGGGGAGGTCGAGGCCAAGGAGGACCATACAGGAATTCCAAATGCAAAATTTGTGGTGGGTTTCATCCTGGAAAATGCAAGTTTGAAAAGCCAATCTATTTCTATTGCAAGAAGGAGGGACACATGAAGTTTAATTGCCCAATTCTGGTCCAGGGGCACCTCAGAATCGTCCTGCCCCATTACCTCAGCCTGGAGCTCCACCTGCTCAGCCAGCTGTCCCTATAGCTCAGGCTCAGCCAGAACATCATCAGGGCCGAGTCTTTGCAATTGATGCAGAGGAAGCTAAGGCCAATGACAACAGTCTGATTGAAGGTAATAATGTTAATAATTCTTTACAGTGATAAATCTTTGAAAAACCATGATCTTATATAAAATCATAATGTAGGTATGATATGTCTCCAAGATCATCCTGTTGTGGCCCTATTCGATTCAGGATCAACACATACCTTCATATCTAGAAATCTTGCTTCCATGATCAAGTTAGATATTAATGATCTAGGTTATATCTTGGATGTAACAACTCCTAGTGGCAAAATTTATACTTCTCTTCAGAAAACCAAAACCGTGCCTTTTTCTTTTGGTGGCCATAAATTTCAATCTACTTTCATTCTTCTTGATATGGAAGATTTTGATATAATTTTGGGGATGGATTGGCTCTTTTCCAACTTTGTTATGCTTGATTACCAAGGCAAGAAAGTAGTCTTTTGTGCACCCAATTCAAAACCTTTGACTATTTCTGGGAGAAAAGATAGAAACCGAAATATGATTATTTCTTCTCTTAAAGCCGAAACCTTGATAGCCAAAGGATGTAGAGCCTATCTTGCTATTGTATACATGCCTGATCCTAAGGTGAGACCTATAGAGAGCTTGGATGTGGTGAGAGATTACCCGGACGTTTTTCCGGAGGAGCTTCCAGGGCTGCCTCCAGATCGTGAGATTGAGTTCTCAATTGAGTTAGCACCGGGCACCGCACCAGTCTCTAAGGCACCTTATAGGATGGCACCTGCCGAGCTTGTAGAGCTCAAGAAACAACTAGAGGAACTTCTTGATAAAGGCTTCATCCGTCCTAGTACTTCTCCTTGGGGTGCTCCTGTTCTTTTTGTCAAAAAGAAAGATGGGTCAATGCGAATGTGTATTGATTATCGCATGATCAACCAAGCCACGATTAAAAATAAATATCCCCTCCCAAGAATTGATGATTTGTTTGACCAGCTTCGTACTGCCACTGTGTTCTCCAAGATTGACCTTAGATCAGGTTATCATCAATTACGAGTAAAAGATTGTGATATTCCAAAGACAACTTTCAGAACTCGATATGGACATTATGAATTTGTGGTGATGCCTTTTGGCTTGACTAATGCACCTGGAGTGTTTATGAATCTAATGAACACTGTCTTCCAGTCATTCCTTGACAGCTTTGTTGTGGTCTTCATTGATGATATTCTTGTATATTCAAATTATGTTGATCAACATCGTGAACACCTCCAGAAAGTCCTTAATGTTTTGAGAGCCCAGAAATTGTATGCTAAATTATCTAAATGTGAGTTTTGGATTGACCAAGTCATGTTTCTTGGCCATGTCATTTCGGGTGGGAAAATTTTTGTTGACCCTGCCAAAGTTTTAGCTGTCCTTGATTGGAAAGCCCCCACCAATGATTCTAAAATTCGTAGCTTCCTTGGCCTAGTAGGCTATTACCTTCGTTTCATCCTCAATTTCAGTAAAATAGCCCTACCCATGACTAAACTTACCAGAAAAGATGTCAAATTCATTTGGACTCCTGAGTGTGAAGCTAGTTTCCAAGAATTGAAATTTCTCTTGACTTCTGCCCCAGTTTTAACCTTACCTTCTGGTAATGATGGCTTTGTAATATTCTCTGATGCTTCTAAAATGGGTCTGGGTTGTGTCCTTATGCAAGATGGTAAAGTCGTTGCGTATGCCTCTAGACAATTGAGACCTAATGAGGTCAATTACCCAACTCACGATTTGGAATTAGCTGCCATTGTCTATGCTCTCAAAATCTGGAGACATTATCTGTATGGTGCTACTTTTGATATATTCACGGACCACAAAAGTCTCAAATACCTCTTGACTCAGAAGGACCTCAATCTTCGACAAAGGAGATGGTTGGAGTATCTCAAAGATTATGATTTCACAATTGCATATCATCCAGGCAAAGCCAATGTTGTAGCTCATGCTCTTAGTCGTAAGAAGTCGATTTGTGCATCAATGCATTTGGAACCTTCATCTTCTGGGTCATCTCAAGAAGAATCTAGCTCTATTATTTTGGCGAATATCAATATTATTCCTAGACTTCTTTCTGAACTCCTGATATATAAAAAAGAACAGCCCTAGTTTGGAGGAGATGACAGCTCTTGTGGAAAAGTCCCAGACACATCTATATGTTGGTATGGATGGTGGACTAAGGTACAAGAACAGGATGTGGGTACCTGAAGAGTCAGAGATTAAGAAGCTTATCCTGCAAGAGGCACATGGGTCTAAGTATTCCATACATCCTGGATCTACTAAGATGTATAAGGACCTGTAGAGACACTTTTGGTGGAGGGGTATGAAGAACGATATCGCTGAGTTTATCTCTAAGTGTCTCACTTGCCAACAGATTAAGGCCGAGCACCAACGTCCCGGTGGTCTATTGCAACCCTTACCAATTCCCGAGTGGAAATGGGAAAACATCACCATGGATTTCGTGGTGGGACTACCCAGGACCAGGAAGGGTTATGATGCGGTCTGGGTTATAGTAGACTGGTTGACCAAGTCTGCACATTTCTTACCTATACGGACTACAAACAAGGTTCCTGAGCTTGCTGAGTTGTATATAAAGGAGATTGTACGGCTGCATGGAGTACCCGTTTCGATAGTTTCAGATCGAGATCCAAAGTTCACATCACATTTATGGAAGCAGGTGCAGAATGAGCTGGGTACACAGTTGAACTTCAGCACAGCATATTATCCCCAAACTGATGGCCAGTCAGAACGCACTATCCAAATCCTGGAGGACCTTCTCAGAGCATGTGTCTTAGATTGGGGAGGATCGTGGGACTACTACCTTCCATTAGCAGAGTTCGCTTACAATAATAGCTATCAATCTAGTATTGATATGCCACCCTATGAAGCTCTCTATGGTAGGTCATGTAGATCCCCCCTTCATTGGGATGAAGTCGGAGAAAGAAAGATGCTAAAGTCCGAGGAGTTACAATTATATGTTGATAAGGTGTCCTTGATCAAGCAGAGGTTGAAACGGGCCCAGGATCATCAGAAGTTATATGCAGATGCACACAGGTCTGACAGACAGTTTAATGATGGTGACTATGTATTCTTGAAGATCAGACCTATCTGAGCCATAGCCAAGAACAAGGGGAAGCTTAGTCCAAGATATGTGGGTCCTTTCGAAGTTCTGGAGCGCATTGGTGAATGTGCTTATCGGCTTGCTCTGCCTCCACGGTACAGCATGATGCACAATGTCTTTCATGTATCTAACTTGAAGCAGTATGTGAAGGATAATGGTCATGTGCTGAATCACGAGCCTCTTGAGTTGTGGGAGAATATCTCTTATCCAGAACAACCTACAAAGATTCTCGACTCGAGGGTCAAGGAGCTCAGAAACAAGCAGATTCCGATGGTGAAGGTACAGTGGAACCATCACGGTGCAGAAGATGCTACCTGGGAGCTAAGAGCAGACATGGAGCAACGTTTCCCTCACCTCTTTCATCCAGTTTAATTTTGAGGAAAAAATTTCTTTTAAGGTGAGTAGGATGTGATAAAGTGAGTTTTCTAATTCTTTTATGCTTTGTTCCTTTAATCTTCAGTATATTTCAAAACCCTAATTATCCTAAAGTTTAGTTAGTCACTTAAATATTGTAATTTCGAGCCAAAACATTACCAACATGTGGGGTATGCTATGGTGAAGCTATGGTCCAAATTTCATGTCATTCGGACATTCCTAGCTCCATCTACGATTTTTACAAGTTCTATTAATGTTTGATCAATACATGTCACGATTTCAATCATCAAGCTATAGTTTTGGTTATTTTTCCTCCTTGGTTCATGGTGCTGACGTCAGCCGCCTCTCCCGAGCAATTGCGACCATCGGATGGCGCATCCATGGATCTTGGGTGGATCGGGCGACCATCCGGTCGTCCTCTTCCTCCGTTTGACCCGCGAGGATGTGGCTACAGCCACCTCGGATCACTCCTCGCCACTCCACGTCGCTTTGCGAGCAACCAACCGAGGCATTGCCTCCACCTCTCCTCCACGAACCCGACGAACCCACACACGACCCCCGGAGAGGACCGCACCCCTCTCCACGACCTCATCAGTATGGCCTGTTCTCCAACCACCGCGGAGCCCAATCGGGCGTTTGCGATTCACGCACCCTCACCTCTATTTAAGCATACCATCTCGTTCACCGACCTCCCTTTGACGCCCCTTGAGGACCAATTCAGTTGGAGCAGGCATCCCTCTCCGCCGAGCTCAAGCTTCCACACCTCAGCCCTACCCGCCGCCGTCGAGCTACTGGGCAGGCTACTCCCAGCCTCCTCCTTCACCGCTGACGGCTCGCCAAGCTTCGCACCACCCTCCTCCAGCCCACCGGCGCCTCAACGCTGAGGTAGCCGGCCTGCTGCTTCCCCCTTCCATCTTCCTCTGCCGCGAGTTTGGTAGCTCGCCGGTCTCCTAGCCGACCCGGCGATCCCAGGGGAGCCACGACCCGAGGACCGGCCGTACAGCTGCGGGAAGCTCCAACGAAGCTAGTCCGATCTTCACCCGTGCACGAGGAAGTCCAAGACTCCAGAGAGAGCTCGCCGGAGATCTCGCCATCAACCTGTAAGCGGTCTGAGCTTTGCTTTATGCGTGTGAAATCTTGGCCGTTGGATCTGATCATCCAACGGTCCACGCTCTTCCTAGTTTTCAATTATAAAATCGAAATCCAGTTTATGAGTTAATATTGGGAAATTCGTAAAAATTAGTAGGAGTGTCAGAAAAATACGAATAAGTACTCTATTTTGATCACAAAAATATGAGGATCACGATTTTGACATCTGTTGACCCTAAATCTGACTCGAGTAATTACTCATGCTTATGTTTGTGTATATCTTGATTAATTATTTGGAAAATACTCGAATTTGTTTAAATCACCAAAAACCTGTGATAATCATCTTTTTGCATCCTTGTTATCATGGAATGATCAGATCCTTTTATTATGACTCAACTATCAATAAAACCTAATTATCACTCCTTTTCCTATTTTGACCTACCAAAATATGCATAATTAATTAATATGATCTATAGACCATGATTCTGACTTTATGAACCTACTCTGATGTGACAATGATAATCTTGGACTCAAATCCATACTCTAAGATCCGTACTCTACTCTCATGACTCCAAATCTATAAAGGCCCTTTCATATACTCTTTAGAATATGGGTAACTTGAACAATATATCTAATAAATACCAAATCTTCAATAATTTCAGGAAATCGAAGGTACCAATGAGGAGCATCTCTGGACTCCCCACTTCTGAATAGAAGGTACGCCATTAACTCTCATTTGGCCTATAATAATGTATGGTTGTAAAATAGTGTAAGAACTTGGCATATGGTATTGTTTGAAATAGAGCTATATGAGTATCCAACTTTGATGATGTTTGCTTTAAATATATATTTTACAAAATGAAAACATAATATATTTTTGTCCATTATATGAAAAAGCACTAACTCTTTGGCAGTGTGCTTGGAAGTGACCTAACCCTTTGGTAGTGGTCACACTGTACATACGACCTAACTCTTTGGTAGTGGTCAGACCTAACTCTTTGGCAATGGTCACAATGTACATATGATCTAACTCTTTGGTAGTGATCATAAAGGGCTTGAGATATAATGGAAAATATGCTTAAAAGATGTTTGTGCTTTGTTGTAAATAAACTTTCTTTCAGTTTGAGAATGATTTTCCTTACCATCTTGCTTATTACTGCCAAGTTACTTTTAATGTTATTGCCAAGATATGATGAGAGTTAAATTATATGACGCGGAGGCGTACTCAGTACAATATATTTATATATTGTGCTGACACGTACCAATTGCATATGTTTTATAGGTACCTTCTTCTTATGATGCTTATAATGAAAGGAAGATGACGATTGCTACTCTATATGTTGGCTCACAAAAATCAGATCTATCATGGGGATGATAAAGCTAAATGGGACTCTTAGATTATGCTTCTTTTTCTTCTGTATTTAGTTTCTCATGTATTAAGTTTCTTCTGTAGAATCCTATGCCTTTGGGCCCCTATGTAATGAACAATTTGGTTTATGTGTGGAATCTTTTTATTCGGTACATTTATATATTCATGTGTTTGATCCACTCAGGGACGGGCAATTTTAACTCTATTGTACGCCTTATGTTGGCGCCAGAGGTGTACAGTGGAGTTAGGTTGTTAACCCGTGACATCAGCCTTCCAATCTTTGATGGGAGCAACTTCCTCTATTGGAGCATAAGGCTTCAATTTTACATCCAAGGATCAAGTCTTGAGATGTGGCAAATGGTGAACAGCCCATACATGCTACCAAAGACAAAGATTGAAGAATGGGATGATGCTACCTTGAAGAAAGCAACCTTGAATGCTAGAGCCATGCATATCCTCTATGCCTCCATGACCTCCACCAAGTTCAACTAGATTTCTTCTTGTGAGATGGCCTATGAGGTATGGAGAAAGCTATGCATCACCTATCAGGGGACAGATCAACTGAAGGAAAGCAAAGTCTACATGCTCAAAGGGCTGCTTGAGACCTTCAAGATGGGAAAGGAGGAGAAGATAGCCAACATGTACTCAAGGCTCAACACCATTGTGAATGGTCTTTCTGTTCTAGGACATCCTATGTCTAGTGGAGAGATCAACTAAAAGATCCTTAGAACTCTCCCCAAGAGGTGGGAACCCAAGGTGACTTACATTGAAGAAGCAAGGTCTCTTAATGATGTCCCTATTGAAGAGCTCATTGGAAATCTACAAGCACTTGAAGCCACACTTGACAAGAGGGAGGAAGTAGAAAGACAAGAAGAGAAAGAACTCAAGAGAATGAAGAAGGTTGAAATCAAAGCTCAAATCACGGCTATTGTTGCTCAAGCTTCTCCATCCTCTCAAGTTGAAGAAAATGCCATGTACTCCAAGGGTAGATTCTACAAAGGCAAGTCCTCCTCCATCTGGTGCTTCACATGTGGAAGGAAGTATCACTACAAGGAAGATTGCCAATAAGGAAAAAAGACCCATCTTCATAAGAGAAGAGAAGAGAAGTACAAGAAGAAGGAGAAATGGCACTCAAGTTCAAGTGACTCCTCCAACTCAAGGTCAAGTGGCTCCTCCAACTCAAGCTCAAGTGAAGATTCAAGTGAAGGATCAAGCTCAAGTTCTAGTGATGAAGGAGAATGCCATTTTTCTCTTATAGCATCAACAAATAAAGACTCAAGTGAGGTAAATCTTAACTCTTTAGATAAAGAATCTTGGATATTGCTATTATTCATGATACTTGTGCCTCTCTTAAGTCTTATAAAAGGAAAAAGAAAAAGCTTGCTAGAATTGTTGATAATTTGCTTGTAGAACTAGATGATCTTGAACATGCTAATTCTTGCTTGCTTGATGACAAAAATGCTTGTCTTAGCCAAGTAGACTCTCTTAAACTTGAAAATGCTAGTTTGCTTGATAAGATTAGATTTCTAGAAGCTCAGCCTCTCATGCCTAGTTCTAATGAAGAGCATACTTTCATTGTTGATTCTCTTATGCATGGTATTGATGTTCTTAAATCTAAAAACAAGGACAAAGATTTTGTTTTGCAAGAATTAGAATCTGAAAATGGTGTTTATCTTTCCAAGATTTCTTTTCTTAAAACTAAAAATGGCTCCTTGCTTGCTAAAATTGATAAATGTACAAGTATTCATTCGAACTCCAAACTAAGTGCACAAGTATTCATTGGAAAGGGAATTTAATTGCCTAAAATAAAATCCTATTATTTGGACCGCTTCTATGCTTTTAACGAGAGATAAATACGTTCAAAATTGCTGCTGCGAGAATCTGCATTAAAGGGAGTTACATGGTCAAGATAATTAAAGACAACAAACTTTCGATTTGACCAGATCTAGAAAATTCAAAAATTGGTCTCCCTCTCTTTTTTCCCCCTCTTTTGAGGGCGGCCTACCCCCTCACCCTCCTATAAAAGGAGAGACTCTTCACTTGTAAAAGCATTCCATTCTTCATTCTATTCCATCTAATTTTTAGTTGTATACCACATCTTGTATAATGTTGGATCTTGCTTTAGTTTGAATTTATTATGTTTGAGTAAATCTCTCTGGGGCATGGGAGTAGCCCCTTAGCTTCAATATAATCAATTATATTCCTCCATCGAACAAATGTCTTCTCTCTGTTTATGTGTGGTTATTTGGATGATCTGATATATTCTGATGGAGTGATATGACCGTGGATCTCTGTAAGAACGAAACAATAGTCCCTTAATTGCGATTATTATCTTTCATCTTTTTAATCTTATTCTTGTTATAATCTTTGGTGATGCGACCACCTGAGCCTTGGGTTTGAATGCCAGTTTGAATTCACATGTTTTTTATATGATTGTGGATAATGGCATGTTGGACGGTTGGACAATGATCCGTGAATGCCGGGACCAACGGGTTCACGGGAAGTCTGACCCTTGTGAATTTGTCCGTAAGGACATGTAACCACAAGGTCCTGATTTGATCATTGGAGTTTAGAATTTGATTAGTTGAATAGGAACGTGGTTTTGGTGGTGATCTTCCGGACCCCAGATCTTTATTTTTTGATTAGTTAAATTTTATTTCAGCACTTTTATTTTTGTTCTTAGTATTAACAACTTTCTCAAATCGGGATTTAATTCTTGTACTTGCGATCGGATTTGGATTTTGACTTTTCTTTTCCACCGTCCCTTGGATCGATACCTATCTATACTAAGTTGACTTGTTGTTCACAACAAGTTGACAACCGGGTTAGAAGGTTAAACTCTAGGACTTTTCCTAGTGATTGTTGCGTGTACAACGACGCGCATCAATTTGGCACCGTTGCCGGGGATGGCACAGTTGTTTTTCAGATCTGGTTGCATGTATATATTGTATAGTCCTTGTTCATATTCTCTAACTTTCATAACTTTAGTCTTTTTTTATAATTTCTTTTAGATTTTTGTAATTTTTTTTACCTTTCGAGCACAATTCCAGAAGTGTATCTCCTCTTTCTGCTGAGTTTCCATTCCAGCAGTACTGCTTTCTAGTTACTTTTTTTTTTTATAATTTTAGTTATTTCATAATTTTTTTAGATTTATAATTTTTAGTTCTCTTTGTAATTTTTGACTAACCTCTTACCTCGTAATCTTTCTTCTCTCATTCATTGATTGTCATATCTTTCAGGAACTTTTCTTTTCAAATGGAAAAGGCATCCCAATATCCCCCACAATGTTATTATTATGGTCTTTACCACCATGCATCTCTTGCCTGCCCAACTCTACCCCATGCTTGTGATAGCACCCCTTTTAATTACGTGCCCTTTCATCCTGGTGGGTACGATGTGAATCCACATTTTTCTGAGAACCATTATGGGGAACCTTGTTATCCATATTCTAATGGGGGATATGATCAACAAAATTTTGTGGGTGTAACCAACAAAACCTTGGGAGTTATGAACATGTTTATGAAACCCAATGTAATCCTCAACAAGAAGAGAGACTTAGGGCCCTAGAGAAGATAGCAGTAGAAGGAGAAATAAAACTAAAAACTAGCCAAGACTTCTTAACTACCCTGCTAGAAGCCCAAACCCAAAATATAGATTGTTCAAATATGTTTCCTGTTTCCTCATGATTTGGTGACATCTTATAATATTGAATCTCCCTACCAAGATGGACGCAATGGAAATTACAATCCACCATCTTCTGGAGATTATTATGAGGAACAATGCCACCCAAAACAATATGAGGAGTACTATGGCCAAGGACACTATGGGGAGTGTGGCAAGGATGACCAAAATTTTGGGGTGTATAAATCCTATGGTGAAATGCAAATGAATCTTGAATTGGAAGAGAGACTTAAGGCCTTAGAAAATATGGTAGAAGAAGGACAAGCAAAACTTGAATCGAGTCAAGCCATGTTAGCTACCTTACTAGAGGATCAATCACGAACTCCCCCTGTAGAGCTTGAGCAACCCAAGATGGTTCTTCTTGATGACAACCATGATGATCCTTATTTAGTGTCATATATGTCAGATCCTGAAGAAATAGCACAAACCATGGAGCCATATTTTGTGTGTGATGAGGACCTTGGTATCCCTATCTTTCCTTTAGAGACTTTATTACTTGAATATGAAATGTCAAAGAATGAGAGTTATTATAAAGATCCAACAACTCCTCCCATCCTCAACATCAATATAAATGATACCATAGACCAATATTCTTCTTTTGAGTCTATGATATGAGAATCTAACCCCCTTTATGATTCCTCCCGAGCCGTCACAGCCAATTTCCATCCCACACATGGCTGATCTAGAACGGGAGATACCACCATTGGAAGAAGTCCACACACCCCCTTCTGTTGTTTGCAAGGAGACATCATCATCCCTCCTAAATACTTGGGGAACCCTTGTATAAAAAAATTAGAGACATGCGTTACATCAACAATGAAACTTACCAAACCCAATGTTGATGGAATTAATTTTAAGGAGAAACAAAACACTTTTGTAAATGATTTTAAAATTTTTGTATTAGCATCAATTCTCCCATATGCAGGTTATCATGATGGTGGAAAAGCTGAATCAGATCCTCCACCTCACTCAGTTCATCATGCTCTGCTGGCATTACTGGTCGGGTACCCGCCAACCTCCCCCAATCCACATCCATCTTCAACACTTCCCCTGCTATCGAAGGAAGATCTATGGATATTATTGGAGGGAATGTGAGGTGAAAGAAAATATGAGCACTGCACTGAGCTTCTACAATTACCCTATCATAGGGTATACTATGAAGCTCCTCGGATAAAGGTTCCATCCCTCATACACATCCCCTTCAGCTGGATATTTTTTGAGCTACCTGGGCCACCTGGAAATCTTCGCTCTTCTCTTCCCTCCATCTCGGGTTTCAATTTTGCTCAGGACGAGCAAAAATTTGAGTTCGGGGTGGAGGTGGGTGGTATGTTTCTATTCCACCCCCTTATCTTTTTTATTCTTGCATTATATCTATCTTTTTTTTTCATATAGTTGCTTTTTTCATGGCCATTATCTAGTCGACCATGTTTTTATTTCTTTTGTTGCAAAATGGCCTTTATCTAGTCAGCCAATATGAATTGATGTTTATCATTGTACCCCTTTTGAGTTTAGTAAATCTTTTGCAAAAATTGTTACAAATTGCCATGTTTGAAACCACCATGTCACCTAGGATCCCAAAATAGCATCACTCCTTGGAAAAGTTGGCAAGTCGTATGGAATCAATCAAAACCAAACACAAATTTTCTCTATTTTTAAACATTGATTAACTTTATATAAATCGTGTATAATGTGATTGACATGAATGTTCCTTCTGATGTAATGACACTTCCAAAAAAATAGAGAAAATAAATATGTGAAGTTATAGGCACAAGGACACCTTTTGTTTTCCCCTTATTTTCTCTCTAAAAAAAAGAGAAGCAAAGAATCACCACCAGACAAAAATCAAGTCTGGGGTGGCATGCTTCCCATTAAAAAAAATTCCATACCCCACAAAGGGGTGTACCATCAAAAGATGCCAAAAGTGCACATGAAAAAAAAATTGTGATCAATGTAGCCACAACTCCACAAATCTAAATCCCAAGTCGAATAGAGGAGGGATAAAAAAAATTCATCACTTCCTTCTTTGTTTTCACACCCCCTAATTTCATCTTGTTCTTGTGCAAAAACTCACAAAAAAATACCTTTATAAAAATGAGAGTGTCAAAGCAAAAGTATGATGAAGCATGTTTTTCTACAAAATCTTGATTTAGAACCAAGATATGATATTTGTTTTTAATAGGGAATATACAATTTTGTGTTTTGTGGTTTTAGGAGATTGGGTTGCTTGGATAAATTTGGAGGTAAGGAATAAAGTGATGTTACAAGGGTGAGGATAGACATGTTGTTAGTATAAATTGGAATAATTTGTAATTTTATTTGTTTGAGGACAAACAAAGATTCAAGTCTGGGGTATTTTGATAAATGTATATTTATCCCTTTTATTTTTATATTTTTGATATTTGTTTAGGATTATTTTGTTATTTATTCTATTAGTTTCATAATTAATTGTTTTATTTTAGATTTTTCTCTTTAATTGGAGTTTTAATTCTATTTTCTTGGGTTTTGTAAGAAAATTACACAATTTGCAGTAGTCCTGAAATTCATATATACCCTCCACCAAAAGTGACAAAAATCTTGCTACAGCCACCTCGGATCACTCCTCGCCACTCCACGTCGCTTCGCGAGCAACCAACCGAGGCATTGCCTCCACCTCACCTCCACGAACCCGACGAACCCACACACGACCCCCGGAGAGGACCGCACCCCTCTCCACGACCTCGTCGGTATGGCCTATTCTCCAACCACCGCGGAGCCCAATTGGGCGTTTGCGATTCACGCACCCTCACCTCTATTTAAGCATACCATCTCATTCACCGACCTCCCTTTGACGCCCCTTGAGGACCAATTCAGCTGGAGCAGGCATCCCTCTCCGCCGAGCTCAAGCTTCCTCACCTCAGCCCTGCCCGCCGCCGTCAAGCTACTGGGCAGGCTACTCCCAGCCTCCTTCACCGCTGACGGCTCACAAGCTTCGCACCACCCTCCTCCAGCCCACCGGCGCCTCAACGCTGAGGTAGCCGTCCTGCTGCTTCCCCCTTCCATCTTCCTCTGCCGCGAGTTTGGTAGCTCGCCGGTCTCCTAGCCGACCCGGCGATCCCAGGGGAGCCACGACCCGAGGACCGACCGTACAGCTGCGGGAAGCTCCCACGAAGCTAGTCCGATCTTCACCCGTGCACGAGGAAGTTCAAGACTCCAGAGAGAGCTCGCCGGAGATCTCGCCGTCAACCTGTAAGCGGTCTGAGATTTGCTTTATGCGTGTGAAATCTTGGCCGTTGGATCTGATCATCCAACGGTCCACGCTCTCCCTAGTTTTCAATTATAAAATCGAAATCCAGTTTATGAGTTAATATTGGGAAATTCGTAAAAATTAGTAGGAGTGTCAGAAAAATACGAATAAGTACTCTATTTTGATCAGAAAAATACGAGGATCACGATTTTGACATCTGTTGACCCTAAACATGACTCGAGTAATTACTCATGCTTATTTTTGTGTATATCTTGATTAATTATTTGGAAAATACTCGAATTTGTTTAAATCACCAAAAACCTGTGATAATCATCTTTTTGCATCCTTGTTATCATGGAATGATCAGATCCTTTTATTATGACTCAACTATCAATAAAACCTAATTATCACTCCTTTTCCTATTTTGACCTACCAAAATATGCATAATTAATTAATATGATCTATAGACCATGATTCTGACTTTATGAACCTACTCTGATGTGACAATGATAATCTTGGACTCAAATCCATACTCTAAGATCCATACTCTACTCTCATGACTCCAAATTTGTAAAGGGCCTTTCATATACTCTTTAGAATATGGGTAACTTGAACAATATATCTAATAAATACCAAATCTTCAATAATTTCAGGAAATCGAAGGTACCAGTGAGGAGCATCTCTGGACTCCCCACTTCTGAATAGAAGGTACGCCATTAACTCTCATTTGGCCTATAATAATGTATGGTTGTAAAATAGTGTAAGAACTTGGCATATGGTATTGTTTGAAATAGAGCTATATGAGTATCCAACTTTGATGATGTTTGCTTTAAATATATATTTTACAAAATGAAAACATAATATATTTCTGTCCATTATATGAAAAGCACTAACTCTTTGGCAGTGTGCTTGGAAGTGACCTAACTCTTTGGAAGTGGTCACACTGTACATATGACCTAACTCTTTGGTAGTGGTCAGACCTAACTCTTTGGCAGTGGTCACAATGTACATATGATCTAACTCTTTGGTAGTGATCATAAAGTCCTTGAGATATAATGGAAAATATGCTTAAAAGATGTTTGTGCTTTGTTGTAAATAAACTTTCTTTCAGTTTGAGAATGATTTTCCTTACCATATTGCTTATTACTGCCAAGTTACATTTAATGTTATTGCCAAGATATGATGAGAGTTAAATTATATGACGCGGAGGCGTACTCAGTACAATATATTTATATATTGTGCTGACGCGTACCAGTTGCATATGTTTTATAGGTACCTTCTTCTTATGATGCTTATAATGAAAGGAAGATGACGATTGCTACTCTATATGCTGGCTCACAAAAATCAGATCTATCATGGGGATGCTAAAGCTAAATGGGACTCTTGGATTATGCTTCTTTTTCTTCTGTATTTAGTTTCTCATGTATTAAGTTTCTTCTGTAGAACTCCTATGCCTTCGGGCCCCTATGTAATGAAAAATTTGGTTTATGTATGGAAGCTTTTTATTCGGTACATTAATATATTCATGTGTTTGATCCACTCAGGGACGAGCAATTTTAACTCTATTGTACGCCTTATGTTGGCGCCAGAGGTGTACAGTGGAGTTAGGTTGTTAACCCGTGACATCAGCCTTCCAATCTTTGATGGGAGAAATTTCCTCTATTGGAGCATAAGGCTTCAATTTTACATCCAAGGATCAAGTCTTGAGATGTGGCAAATGGTGAACAGCCCATACATGCTACCAAAGACAAAGATTGAAGAATGGGATGATGCTACCTTGAAGAAAGCAACCTTGAATTCTAGAGCCATGCATATCCTCTATGCCTCCATGACCTCCACCGAGTTCAACTAGATTTCTTCTTGTGAGATGGCCTATGAGGTATGGAGAAAGCTATGCATCACCTATCAGGGGACAGATCAAGTGAAGGAAAGCAAAGTCTACATGCTCAAAGGGCTGCTTGAGACCTTCAAGATGGGAAAGGAGGAGAAGATAGCCAACATGTACTCAAGGCTCAACACCATTGTGAATGGTCTTTATGTTCTAGGACATCCTATGTCTAGTGGAGAGATCAACTCAAAGATCCTTAGAACTCTCCCCAAGAGGTGGGAACCCAAGGTGACTTACATTGAAGAAGAAAGGTCTCTTAAGGATGTCCCTATTGAAAAGCTCATTGGAAATCTACAAGCACTTGAAGCCACACTTGACAAGAGGGAGGAAGTAGAAAGACAAGAAGAGAAAGAACTCAAGAGAATGAAGAAGGTTGAAATCAAAGCTCAAATCACGGCTATTGTTGCTCAAGCTTCTCCATCCTCTCAAGTTGAAGAAAATGCCATGTACTCCAAGGGTAGATTCTACAAAGGAAAGTCCTCCTCCATCTGGTGCTTCACATGTGGAAGGAAGTATCACTACAAGGAAGATTGCCAACAAGGAAAAAAGACCCATCTTCACAAGAGAAGAGAAGAGAAGTACAAGAAGAAGGAGAAATGGCACTCAAGTTCAAGTGACTCCTCCAATTCAAGGTCAAGTGGCTCCTCCAACTCAAGCTCAAGTGAAGATTCAAGTGAAGGATCAAGCTCAAGTTCTAGTGATGAAGGAGAATGCCATTTTTCTCTTATAGCATCAACAAATAAAGACTCAAGTGAGGTAAATCTTAACTCTTTAGATAAAGAATCTTGGATATTGCTATTATTCATGATACTTGTGCCTCTCTTAAGTCTTATAAAAGGAAAAACAAAAAGCTTGCTAGAATTGTTGATAATTTGCATGTAGAACTAGATGATCTTGAACATGCTAATTCTTGCTTGCTTGATCACAAAAATGCTTGTCTTAGCCAAGTAGACTCTCTTAAACTTGAAAATGCTAGTTTGCTTGATAAGATTAGATTTCTAGAAGCTCAGCCTCTCATGCCTAGTTCTAATGAAGAGCATACTTTCATTGTTGATTCTCTTATGCATGGTATTGATGTTCTTAAATCTGAAAACATGGACAAAGATTTTGTTTTGCAAGAATTAGAATCTGAAAATGGTGTTTATCTTTCCAAGATTTCTTTTCTTAAAACTAAAAATGGCTCCTTGCTTGCTAAAATTGATAAATGTACAAGTATTCATTCGAACTCCAAACTAAGTGCACAAGTATTCATTGGAAAGGGAATTTAATTGCCTAAAATAAAATCCTATTATTTGGACCGCTTATATGCTTTTAACGAGAGAGAAATATGTTCAAAATCGCTGCTGTGAGAATCTGCATTAAAGGGAGTTACATGGTCAAGATAATTAAAGACAACAAACTTTTGATTTGACCAGATCTAGAAAATTCAAAAACTGGTCTCCCTCTCTTTTTTCCCCCTCTTTTGAGGGCGGCCTACCCCCTCACCCTCCTATAAAAGGAGAGACTCTTCACTTGTAAAAGGATTCCATTCTTCATTCTATTCCATCTAATTTTTAGTTGTATACCACATCTTGTATAATGTTGGATCTTGCTTTAGTTTGAATTTCTTCTGGTCTTATTATGTCTGAGTAAATCTCTCTGGGGCATGGGAGTAGCCCCTTAGCTTCAATATAATCAATTATATTCCTCCATCGAACAAATGTCTTCTCTCTGTTTATGTGTGGTTATTTGGATGATCTGATATATTCTGATGGAGTGATATGACCGTGGATCTCTGTAAGAACGAAACAATAGTCCCTTAATTGCGATTATTATCTTTTGTCTTTTTAATCTTATTCTTGTTATAATCTTTGGTGACGCGACCACCTGAGCCTTGGGTTTGAATGCCAGTTTGAATTCACATGCTTTTTATATGATTGTGGATAATGGCATGCTGGACGGTTGGACAATGATCCGTGAATGCCGGGACCAACGGGTTCACGGGAAGTCTGACCCTTGTGAATTTTTCCGTAAGGACATGTAACCACAAGGTCCTGATTTGATCATTGGAGTTTAGAATTTGATTAGTTGAATAGGAACGTGGTTTTGGTGGTGATCTTCCGGACCCCAGATCTTTATTTTTTTTATTAGTTAAATTTTATTTCAGCACTTTTATTTTTGGTCTTAGTATTAACAACTTTCTCAAATCGGGATTTAATTCTTGTACTTGCGATCGGATTTGGATTTTGACTTTTCTTTTCCGCCGTCCCTTGGATCGATACCTATCTATACTAAGTTGACTTGTTGTTCACAACAAGTTGACAACCGGGTTAGAAGGTTAAACTCTAGGACTTTTCCTAGTGATTGTTGTGTGTACAACGACGCACATCAATTTGGCACTGTTGCCGGGGATGGCACAGTTGTTTTTCAGATCTGGTTGCATGTATATCTTGTATAATCCTTGTTCATATTCTCTAACTTTCATAACTTTAGTCTTTTTTTATAATTTCTTTTAGATTTTTGTAATTTTTTTAACCTTCCGAGCACAATTCCAGAAGTGTATCTCCTCTTTCTGCTGAGTTTCCATTCCAGCAGTACTGCTTTCTAGTTACTTTTTTTTTATAATTTTAGTTATTTCATAATTTTTTTAGATTTATAATTTTTAGTTCTCTTTGTAATTTTTGACTAACCTCTTACCTCGTAATCTTTCTTCTCTCATTCATTGATTGTCATATCTTTCAGGAACTTTTCTTTTCAAATGGAAAAGGCATCCCAATATCCCCCACAATGTTATTATTATGGTCTTTACCACCATGCATCTCTTGCCTGCCCAACTCTACCCCATGCTTGTGATAGCACCCCTTTTAATTACGTGCCCTTTCATCATGGTGGGTACAATGTGAATCCACATTTTTCTGAGAACCATTATGGGGAACCTTGCTATCCATATTCTAATGGGGGATATGATCAACAAAATTTTGTGGGTGTAACCAACAAAACCTTGGGAGTTATGAACATGTTTATGAAACCCAATGTAATCCTCAACAAGAAGAGAGACTTAGGGCCCTAGAGAAGATAGCAGTAGAAGGAGAAATAAAACTAAAAACTAGCCAAGACTTCTTAACTTCCCTGCTAGAAGCCCAAAACCAAAATATAGATTGTTCAAATATGTTTCCTCATGATTTGGTGACACCTTATAATATTGAATCTCCCTACCAAGATGGACGCAATGGAAATTAAAATCCACCACCTTCTGGAGATTATTATGAGGAACAATGCCACCCAAAACAATATTAGGAGTACTATGGCCAAGGACACTATGGGGAGTGTGGCAAGGATGACCAAAATTTTGGGGTGTATAAATCCTATGGTGAAATGCAAATTAATCTTGAATTGGAAGAGAGACTTAAGGCCTTAGAAAATATGGTAGCAGAAGGACAAGCAAAACTTGAATCGAGTCAAGCCATGTTAGCTACCTTACTAGAGGATCAATCACGAACTCCCCCTATAGAGCTTGAGCAACCCAAGATGGTTCTTCTTGATGACAATGATGATGATCCTTATTTAGTTTCATATATGTCAGATCCTGAAGAAATAGCACAAACCATGGAGCCATATTTTGTGAGTGATGAGGACCTTGGTATCCCTATCTTTCCTTGAGAGACTTTACTACTTGAATATGAAATGTCAAAGAAGGAGAGTTATTATAAAGATCCAACAACTCCTCCCATCCTCAACATCAATCTGAATGATACCATAGACCAATATTCTTCTTTTGAGTCTATGATATGAGAATCTAACCCCCTTTATGATTCCTCCCAAGCGGTCACAACCAATTTCCATCCCACACATGGCTGACCTAGAACGGGAGATACCACCATTGGAAGAAGTCCACACACCCCCTTCTGTTGTTTGCAAGGAGACATCATCATCCCTCCTAAATACTTGGGGAACCCTTGTATAAAAAAATTAGAGACATGCGTTACATCAACAATGAAATTTACCAAACCCAATGTTGATGGAATTAATTTTAAGGAGAAACAAAACACTTTTGTAAATGATTTTAAAATTTTTGTATTAGCATCAATTCTCCCATATGCAGGTTATCATGATGGTGGAAAAGCTGAATCAGATCCTCCACCTCACTCAGTTCATCATGCTCTGCTGGCATTACTGGTCGGGTACCCGCCAACCTCCCCCAATCCACATCCATCTTCAACACTTCCCCTGCTATCGAAGGAAGATCTATGGATATTATTGGAGGGAATGCGAGGTGAAAGAAAATATGAGCACTGCATTGAGCTTCTACAATTACCCTATCATAGGGTATACTATGAAGCTCCTCAGATAAAGGTTCCATCCCTCATACACACCCCCTTCAGCTGGACATTTTTTGAGCTACCTGGGCCACCTGGAAATCCTCGCTCTTCTCTTCCCACCATCTCGGGTTTCAATTTTGCTCAGGACGAGCAAAAATTTGAGTCCGGGGTGGAGGTGGGTGGTATGTTTCTATTCCACCCCCTTATCTTTTTTATTCTTGCATTATTTCTATCTTTTTTTTCATATAGTTGCTTATTTCATGGCCAATATCTAGTCGACCATGTTTTTATTTCTTTTGTTGCAAAATGGCCTTTATCTAGTTAGCCAATATGAATTGATGTTTATCATTGTACCCCTTTTGAGTTTAGTAAATCTTTTGCAAAAAATTGTTACAAATTGCCATGTTTGAAACCACCATGTCACCTAGGATCCCAAAATAGCATCACTCCTTGGAAAAGTTGGCAAGTCGTAGGGAATCAATCAAAACCAAACACAAATTTTCTCTATTTTTAAACATTGATTAACTTGATATAAATCTTGTATAATGTGATTGACATGAATGTTCCTTCTGATGTAATGACACTTCCAAAAAAAATAGAGAAAATAAATATGTGAAGTTATAGGCACAAGGACACCTTTTGTTTCCCCCTTATTTTCTCTCTAAAAAAAAGAGAAGCAAAGAATCACCACCAGACAAAAATCAAGTCCGGGGTGGCATGATTCCCATTAAAAAAAATTCCATACCCCACAAACGGGTGTACCATCAAAAGATGCCAAAAGTACACATGAAAAAAAAATTGTGATCAATGTAGCCACAACTCCACAAATCTAAATCCCAAGTCGAATAGAGGAGGGATAAAAAAAAATTCATCACTTCCTTCTTTGTTTTCACACCCCCTAATTTCATCTTGTTCTTGTGCAAAAACTCACAAAAAAATACCTTTATAAAAATGAGAGTGTCAAAGTAAAAGTATGATGAAGCATGTTTTTCTACAAAATCTTGATTTAGAACCAAGATATGATATTTGTTTTTAATAGGGAATATACAATTTTGTGTTTTGTGCTTTTAGGAGATTGGGTTGCTTGGATAAATTTGGAGGTAAGGAATAAAGTGATGTTACAAGGGTGAGGATAGACATGTTGTTAGTATAAATTGGAATAATTTGTAATTGTATTTGTTTGAGGACAAACAAAGATTCAAGTCCGGGGTATTTTGATAAATGTATATTTATCCCTTTTATTTTTATATTTTTGATATTTGTTTAGGATTATTTTGTTATTTATTCTATTAGTTTCATAATTAATTGTGTTATTTTAGATTTTTCTCTTTAATTGGAGTTTTAATTCTATTTTCTTGGGTTTTGTAGGAAAATTACACAATTTGCAGCAGTCCTGAAATTCATATATACCCTCCACCAAAAGTGACAAAAATCTTGCATTCGAACTCCAAATTGAGTGCACAAGTATTCATTGGAAAGGGAATTTAATTCCCAAAATAAAATCCTATTATTTGGACCGCTTTTATGCTTTTAACTGGAGAGAAATATGTTCAAAATCTCTTCTGCGAGAATCTGCATTAAAGGGAGTTACATGGTCAAGATAATTAAAGACAACAAACTTTCAATTTGAACAGATCTAGAAAATTCAAAAATTGGACTCCCTCTCTTTTTCCCCCTCTTTTGAGGGCATCCTACCCCCTCTCCCTCCTATAAAAGGAGAGACTCTTCACTTGTAAAAGCATTCTATTCCATCTAATTTTTAGTTGTAGACCACATCTTGTATAATATTGGATCTTGCTTTAGTTTGCATTTCTTCTGGTCTTATTATGTCTGAGTAAATCTCTCTAGGGAATGGGTGTAGCCCCTTAGCCCAGTTCTATTCAATGCAATCAATTATATTCCTCCATCGAATAAATGTCTTCTCTCTGTTTATGTGTGGTTATTTGGATGATCTGATATATTCTTATGGAGTGATATGACCATGGATCTCTGTAAGAACGAAACAATAGTCTCTTAATTGCGATTATCATCTTTTCGTCTTTTTAATCTTATTCTTGTTATAATCTTTGGTGACGCGAACACCTGAGCCTTGGGTTTGAACGCCAGTTTGAATTCACATGCTTTTTATATGACCGTGGATAATGGCATGTTGGACGGTTGGGCAATGATCCGTGAACGCCGGGACCAATGGGTTTACGGGAAGTCTGACCCTTGTGAATTTGTCCGTAAGGACATGTAACCACAAGGTCCTGATTTGATCCTTGGAGTTTAGAATTTGATTAGTTGAATAGAAACGTAGTTTTGGTGGTGATCTTCCGGACCCCAGATCTTTATTTTTTTGATTAGTTAAATTTTATTTCAGCACTTTTATTTTTGTCTTAGTATTAACAACTCTCTCAAATCGGGATTTAATTCTTGTACTTGCGATCGAATTTGGATTTTGACTTTTATTTTCCGCCGTCCCTTGGATCGATACCTATCTATACTAAGTTGACTTGTTGTTCACAATAAGTTGACAACCGGGTTAGAAGGTTAAACTCTAGGACTTTTCCTAGTGATTGTTGCGTGTACAATGACGCGCATCAAAAATCAATGTGCCTGACTCTTGTTCTAGTTCTACTAGTAGAGAGAATGATGTAGCTGCTCTTCATATTGATAGAGATTCTTATTTAACTAAAGCTCTTTGCTTAGAAAATGATTTTTTGCATGCTAGAGATAATATCAATCATTTGTCTTCTGCTTTTAATTCTCTTATGTATGATAATGATAGTTTGAGATCTTCTTTGCAAAGATTCTTAGTTGGTAAAAAGAATCTTAATGACACCCTACACCATACTACTAAAAAAATTGGTAGAAATGGTTTAGGGTGTGATAGTAGTCAAAGGAACAACAAAGGTAAAGGACCTCCAATATTCCATGGAGAATCCTCTAGTTCCAAGACTATGGGCACATGCAACTATTGCAATGATTTTGGTCATTATTCTACTTGTTGTCCTTTTCGGAAAGCACCCAAGAGCAATAGGACTTGGGTTGCTAAACTAACCCCTCCGGACCCAAAAATATGATTGGGGACCATTTCATCTTTCTTCTTGTAGGTACTTTCAAATGGATTGACTTGAGCCATTGAATTGCAAATTGACTTCTCAATCCACATGAAAGAATAAAGGTGAGATGTGTATGAGGTGAAAACAAGTAAAAAAGCAATGGTAAGCACAAAGTTAATGTTTCTATTTCTTATAACCAATCTTAACTTGTTTTTGTTAAGATAGTGTGCACTCTACATATGGTTTTTGAGTCAAAAGTGGTATTTTGTGTTTCTCTTCACACTCTTGCTCAAAAACTATTTCTAATGCTTCTATAGTGCATTAACAACTTCCTTAGACATGTTTGGATATGGTTTGTATTTTTAGCATGCCTTTAAATATGTTTTTATGAAATATATGTGCCTTTTGACAGAAGCGCTGTCGGTCGAGTTCGTCTAGTTTGAAACTTGACCGATAGGCACCAATGGGTGTTGCCAGTAGCTATCATCGGTCGAGTTGTCAATACACATAACTCGACCGATAACACTGTGCACATAATATACATTTGTCTTATTTGATGAAAATTTCCCTCTCAACTAGATCTTCTCAACCAAATAGCCTTATTCTTTGCCACTCCTTTGGTACCTTTACATATGCATATTACCTTGTTCTAAATTTCCTATATTGCTTACAAGTCTATCTCTCTAATTACTCTAAATTGGTATATCTATATCTTGCAATTACTTGCTTTGAGTTGTTTTGTATGTTTTGATGATGATCTCTTTGGATCTCTTGGTTGTGTCTAAAAATTGCTTCTGTTGTACTCTAACTTGATACATCTATATAGGAGTATATCTTGTGTTGATATAACCTTGAGGTTCTTAGTGGTGATCATCTTTTAGTAATGATGCATATTTGTTAGTGAGTTATATCCTTTCATGTTTCTAAAATTTCATATCTCTTAGTTTGGATATATCTCTACATTTACTCACAGCTTGATTTATCTTGTGTATCTTTCGATATCTCTTGCTATGATCTAGATCCTGCTAGTAGTCCTAACTTGTGATAACATCTACTAGTAGTTCATATACATGTAGTTCTAAACTTTTTTATAATTGGTATCTTTGCTCATCTATATGCTATGCCTGTATCTTCTCTCATACATGCTCAAGCTTGTTCCTTGAATTGCATATCTACTAACTTGAGTTGCTTGCATAACATTGTGATGCAGGGTACATAGATCTACATTGTATGTAGAAATTGGAGCATTTTTAGAATTTCATGTAGCTTTTGCTCCAATTTCAGTTTTTGGTGCAAGACTAATCTTTTTTATGCAGAAACAACCTTTTGAGAAAGGCTCATCGCTATGCCATGAGCCCTGACACGTTTTGGGCAAATTCTTCCATCTTGAGAGTCAAAATTGCATATATTGTTTTTCTACAACACTTTATCTTGCTTTTTGGGTTGTTCAAGTATATGCTTTAACTTGCTTTTCTTTCTTTGCTTGGACAAGTCCCAATCTGTGCTCTTCTACTCTCCCTATATAACTTTTTGTCATCTCCTTTCCCTTAACAAGAGGTGTTTCTTATTTCTTCATACCCCCACTTTTTGAAATGACAAAGGGGGAGAAAGGTATGTCTTTTTTTGAAAAAAATGGGAGAAGGCTTGTCTTACATGAAGAAGAGAAGTATGTTCATGTAAGGGGGAGAAGGTAAAAGGGGAGAAGGCATATATGTGTAGAAACACATATGAGTAGAAGACACATTATTCTATAAATGTTATGAAAGATAACCACGCAGGAGAAATAGCATCAATTGAGGGGGAGTATGAGAACTCCATGCGCATCAATTGAGGGGGAGCATATGAGCTCAATCCTATTGAAACCCCTAGGTTTCTCCGAAGGTATGATTTTACTTAAAAGCTTTCATTACATTTATGGAATGGTTTGTCATCTTCAAAAAGGGGGAGAATGTTGACTCACGTCTAAATTGACTAAACCCTTGTTTTGATGATGACTAACCATTCCACATATTGGTGTCTAATGTGTCTACTTGAGTGATTTCAGATTCAGTATAGACACACTCCAAATGCCCTAACTTGTGCATATCAAATTGGAGAAAAGACAAGTCAAAGTCAATACAAGTGCACGTTTTTGTAATATGATGTAAATCCATTAGAATCATGTTGTAAATCACTTGTAATGATTTCATGACTTGTAATTAAGCTTAAAAAAATTAGGAGCACTTAGATCAAATGTTTAAGCACTCAAAAGCCATTTTCCAAAATTCACATTAGGCTGTTCATCGGTCGAGTTCTGGGAGTTGCAAACTTGACCGATCCTGATTGAATCTTGAAAATGACTTTTGATCGGTCGAGTTTACACTTCACAAAACTCGACCGATGGAGTACCTGACCAATTCAATTTTCATTGGTCGGTCGAGTTTCCGCATGACAAACTCTATCGATGGTCTGAATATCGACTTTGTCTTTTACTCTATCGGTCGAGTTACCCTTATAGAAACTCAACCGATTGCAATGTATAGAAAAGTGAAGAAAAGTGCTTCTAGCCATTGTGGAGTTGCAACAAGTGAAAATATATCCATTGGAAGCCACAAAATGGCTAGTTTTTATTTTCAAGTGTTCCCAAAGGCTAAGAGGCATCCCAAGCTATAAATAGGACCCCTTTTGCTTCATTCCAAGGTTGAACATTTAATGCAAACACTATTTGAGGTTCATATTCTATAGTTGAGTGCTTCCTACAACCTCCTCTCTTTCTCTAAGCTTAATCACTTGCTACATCCATTAGAGTGAGTAGGAGATTTGTAAGAGAGCTCGTCCTACATGTATATCTTGCGAGGCTCTCACTTCCACCACCTCCCTATCTCTCTTTTCAACCATGAAGATGAAGTCTATCTCTCTTGGCTAAGAGATGTGAAGAAGAATAAGGGAAGGAGTCCCTTGGTGAAGATCAAGGTTGAAGACTTGGAGCAAGAGTGGGTAAGCCCTTGGTGAAGGCATAAGACTCCTTGATCAAGTGGGTAAGTCCTTGGTGGAAGCTTCTCCGAGTGAAGGTGAAGTCAATGGCAGAAGATCCAAGGAGAGTGGGTAATCTCTGCAAGGCTGAAGACTTGTGCAAGAGTAGGTAAGTCCTTGGAAGAAGGCAGAAGAATCCTTGCAAAGTGGGTAAGTCCTTGGTAAGGTTGCTAACTCTTTGTCTTGGATAGGTAAGTCCTTTGGTAGTCATGCATTGTATCTCTTATAATGAATATAATGAAGGTGCAAGGTTAAGAAATCCTAGAGGTTGACCTCTCTAGGTAGTGGACTGACTCACTTCTAGTTTGAAGTGTGGAACCACTCTAAATAGCTTGTCAATTGGTGTATGTTAAATCTCTCTCTCCCTTTCTATGCATGTTTTAGTTGCACACAAAGTTCCTATTTAGCAACCTTATCTTATGATATATCTTGAAGGTCTAATGAATTTTCTTTATGTTCATTCGACTCTATTCCCCATCCTCTAGAGCATCTAATCACCCATCTAGGATCCAACAATTGGTATTAGAGTGGGTCTTGTCCAAGCATACTTCTACGAGTAGGAGAAGATGGGTGACTACCAAGGAGGGAGATACTTGATCAACCTTCCAATCTTTGATGGGAGAAATTTCCTCTATTGGAGAAGAAGGCTTCAATTCTACATCCAAGGATCAAGTCTTGAGATGTGGCAAATGGTGAACAACCTATACATGCTACTAAAGACAAAGATTGAAGAATGGGATTATGCTACCTTGATGAAAGCAACCTCGAATGCTAGAGTCATGCACATCCTCTATGCCTCCATGACCTCCATTGAGTTCAACCAGATTTCTTCTTGTGAGATGGCCTATGAGGTATGGAGAAAGCTATGAATCACCTATGAGGGGATAGATCAAATGAAGGAAAGCAAAGTCTACATGCTAAAAGGGCTGCTTGAGAACTTCAAGATGGGAAAGGAGGAGAAGATAGCCAACATGTAGTCAAGGCTCAATACCATTGTGAATTGTCTTGCTGTTCTAGGACATCCTATATCTAGTGGAGTGATCAACTCAAAGATCCTTAGAACTCTCCACAAGAGGTTGGAACCCAAGGTGACTTCCATTGAAGAAGCAAGGTCTCTTAATGATGTCCCTAATGAAGAGCTCATTGGAAATGTACAAGCACATGAAGCCACACTTGACAAGAGGAAGTAGAAAGACAAGAAGAGAAAGAACTCAAGAGAATTAAGAAGGCTAAAATCAAAGCTCAAATCAAGGCTATTGCTGGTCAAGATTCTCCATCCTCTCAAGTTGAAGAAAATGCCATGTACTCCAAGGGTGGATTCTACAAAGGCAAGTCCTCCTCCATCCGGTGCTTCACATGTGGAAAGAAGGATCACTACAAGGAAGATTTCCCACAAGGAAAAAAGACCCATCTTCACAAGAGAAGAGAAGAGAAGTACAAGAAGAAGGAGAAATGGCACTCAAGCTCAAGTGACTCCTCCAACTCAAGCTCAAGTTGCTCCTCAAACTCAAGCTCAAGTGAACACTCAAGTGAAGGATCAAGCTCAAGTTCTAGTGATGAAGGAGAATGCCATTTTGCTCTTATAGCATCAACAAGTAAAGACTCAAGTTAGGTAAATCTAATCTCTTTAGATAAAGAATCTTTGATTGCTATTATTCATGGTAGTTGTGCCTCTCTTAAGCCTTATAAAAGGAAAAAGAAAAAGTTTACTAGAATTGTTGAGAATTTGCATGTATAACTAGATGATCTTGAACATGGTAATTCTTGCTTGCTTGATGAAAAAAATGCTTGTCTTACCCAAGTAGACTCTCTTAAACTTGAAAATGCTAGTTTGCTTGATAAGATTAGATTTCTAGAAGCTCAACCTCTCACGCCTAGTTCTAATGAAGAGCATACTTTAATTGTTGATTCTCTCATGCATGATATTGATGTTCTTAAATCTAAAAACAAGGACAAAGATTTTGTTTTGCAAGAATTAGTATATGAAAATGGTGTTAATCTTTCCAAGATTTTTTTGCTTGAAACAGAAAATGGCTCCTTGCTTGTTAAAATCAATGTGCTTGAATCTTGTTCTAGTTCTACTACTAGAGAGAATGATGTAGCTGCTCTACATATTGATAGAGATTCTTATTTAACTAAAGCTTTTTTCTTAGAAAATGATCTTTTGCATGCTAGAGATAATATCAATCATTTGTCGTCTACTATTACTTCTCTTATGCATGATAATGATAGTTTGAGATCTTCTTTGCAAAGATTCTTAGTTGGTAAAAAGAATCTTAATGACATCCTACACCATACTACTTAACAAATTGGTAGACATGGTTTAGGGTATGATAGTAGTCAAAGGAACAACAAAGGTAAAGGACCTCCAATATTCCATGGAGAATCCTCTAATCCCAAGACTATGGGCACATGCAACTATTGCAATGATTTTGGCATTATTCTACTTGTTGTCCTTTTAGGAAACCACACAAGAGAAATAGGACTTGGGTTTCTAAACTAACCCCTCTGGACCCAAAAACATGATTGGGGACCATTTCATCTTTCTTCTTGTAGGTACTAGCAAATGGATTGACTTGAGCCATTGAATTGCAAATTGACTTCTCAATCCACATGAAAGAAGAAAGGTGAGATGTGTATGAGGTGAAAACAAGTGGAAAAGCAATGGCAAACACAAAGGTATTGTTTCTCTTGCTTATAACCAATCTGAACTTGTTTTTGTCAAGATAGTGTGAACTATACATATGGTTTCTGAGTCAAAAGTGGTATTTTTTTTTTCTCTTCACGCACTTTCTCAAAAACTATTTCTAATGCATCTATAGTGTATTACCAACTTGCTTAGACATGTTTGGATATGGTTTGTATTTTTAGCATGCCTTTAAATATGTTTTTATGAAATGTATGTGACTTTTGACAGCAGCGTTGTCGGTCGAGTTTGTCCTGTTTGAAACTTGGCCGATAGGCACCAATGGGTGTTGCCAGCAACTCTCATCGGTCGAGTTGAAAATACACAGAACTTGACCGATAACACTGTGCACAAAATATACATTTGGCTTATTGGATGAGAATTTCCCTCTCAACTAGATCTTCTCAACCAAATAGCCTTATTCTTTGGCACTCCTTTGGTAACTTTATATATGCATATTGTCTTGTTCTAAATTGCCTATCTTGCTTACAACTCTATCTCTCTAATTGCTCTAAATTGGTATATCTATATCTTGCAATTACTTGCTTTGAGTTGTTTTGTAGGTTTTGATTATGACCTCGTTGGATCTCTTGGTTGTGTCTAAAAATTTCTTCCGTTGTACTCTAACTTGCTACATCTATATAGGTGTATATCTTGTGTTGATACAACCTTGAGGTTCTTAGTGGTGATCATCTTTTAGTAATGATGCATATTTATTAGTGAGTTATATCCTTTCATGCTTCTAAAATTGCATATCTCTTTGTTTGAATATATCTCTACATTTACTCATAGCTTGCTTTATCTTGTGTATCTTTCAGTATCTCTTGCTATGATCTAGATCCTACTAGTAGTCCTAACTTGTGATAAAATCTACTAGTAGTTCATATACATGTAGTTCTAACCTTGTTTATAATTGGTATATTTGCTCATCTATATGCTATGCTTGTATCTTGTCTCATACATGCTCAAGCTTGTTCCTTAAATTCCATATCTACTATCTTGAGTTGCTTGCATAACATTGTGATGTAGGGAACATAGATCTACATTGTATGTAGAAATTGGAGTATTTTTGGATTTCATGCAGCTTTTGCTCTAGTTTCAGCTTTTGGTGCAAGAATAATGTTTTTTATGAAAAAATGGTCTTCTGAGCAAGGCTCATCACATAGTGATGAGCCCTGACACCTTTTGGGTAAATTCTATCATATTGAGGGTCAAAATTGCATTTTATTGTTTTTCAGCAACACTTTATCTTACTTTTTGGGTTGTTCAAGTATATTCTTTAACTTGCTTTTCTTTCTATGCTTTGACATGTCCCTATCAATGCTCTTCTACTCTCCCTATATAACTTTTTGTTATCTCCTTTCCCTTAACAAGTGGTGTTTCTTATTTCTTCATACCCCCACTTTTTGAAATGGCAAAGGGGGAGAAAGGTATGTCTTCTTTTGACAAAATAGGGAGAAGGCATGTCTTACATGAAGAAGAGAAGTATGTTCATGTAAGGGGGAGAAGGTAAAAGGGGAGAAGGCATATATGTGTAGAAACACATATGAGTAGAATACATAGTAATCTATAAATGTTATGAAAGCTAACCATGCAGGAGAAATAACATCAATTGAGGGGGAGGATGAGAACTCCATATGCATCAATTGAGGGGGAGCATATGAGCTCAATCATACTGAACCCCCTAGGTTTCTCTAAAGGTATGATTTTACTTAAAATCTTTCAATACATTTATGGAATGGTTTGTCATCTTCAAAAAGGGGGAGAATATTGACTCAAGGTCAATTAAGTCAATGTTGACTCACATCTAAATTGACTAAACCCTTGTTTTGATGATGACTAACCATTCCACATATTGGTGTATAATGTCTCTACTTGAGTGATTTCAGATTACGTATAGACACACTCCAAATGCCCTAACTTGTGCATATCAAATTGGAGAAAAGACAAGTCAGAGTCAATACAAGTGCATGTTTTTGTAATATGATGTAAATTCTTTAGAATCATGTTGTAAATCACTTATAATGATTGTAAGACTTGTAATTAATCTTAAAAAATGAAGAAAACTTAGATCGAATGTTTAAGCACGCAAAAGCCATTTTCCAAAATCCACATCAGGCTGTTCATCGGTCGAGTTCTGTGAGTTACAAACTCGACCGATCCTGATTGTATCTTGAAAATGACTTTTGATCGGTCGAGTTTACACTTCATAGAACTCGACCAATGGAGTACCCTACCAATTTGATTTTCATTGGTCGTTTGGGTTTCCCCAGGACAAACTCGACCGATGGCTGAATATCAGCTTTGTCTTTTACTCTATCGGTCAAGTTACCCTTATAGAAACTCGACCGATTGCACTGTATGGATAAGTTCTGAAAAATGCTTCTACCGTTGTGGAGTTGCAACAAGTGAAAATATATCTGTTGCAAGCCACAAAATGGCTAGTTTCCATTACCAAGTATTCCCAAAGGTTAAGAGGCATCCCCAGCTATAAATAGGACCCCTTGGGATTCATTCAAAGGTTGAGCATTCAATACAAACTCTATGTGAGGTTCCTATTATATTGTTGAGTGCTTCCTATAGACTCCTCTCTCTCTCTAAGCTTAATCACTTGCTACATCCATTAGAGTGAGTAGGAGATTTGTAAGAGAGCTCGTTCTACATGTATATCTTGTGAGGCTCTCACTTCCACCACCTCCCTATCTCTCTTTTCAACCATGAAGATGAAGTCTATCTCTCTTGGCTAAGAGAGGTGAAGAAGAACAAGGAAGGAGTCCCTTGGTGAAGATCAAGGCTGAAGATTTGGAGCAAGAGTGGGTAAGCCCTTGGTGAAGGCAGAAGACTCCTTACTCAAGTGGTTAAGTCCTTGGTGGAAGCTTCTCCGAGTGAAGGTTAAGTCAAAGGAGGAAGATCCAAGAAGAGTGGGTAATCCCTACAAGGTTGAAGACTTGTGCAAGAGTAGGTAAGTCCTTGGAAGATGACGGAAGACTCCTTGCAAAGTGGGTAAGTCCTTGGTAAGGTTGAAGACTCTTTGTATTGGATAGGTAAGTCCTTTGGTGGTCATGCATTGTATCTCTTATAATGAATATAATGAAGGTGCAAGGTTAAGAAATCCTAGAGGTTGACCTCTCTAGGTAGTGGACTGACTCACTTCTAGTTTGAAGTGTGGAACCACTCTAAATAGCTTGTCAATTGGTGTATGTTCAATCTGTCTCTCCCTTGCTATGCATGTTTTAGTTGCACACAAATTTCCTATTTAGCAACCTTATCTTAGGATAAATCGTGAAGGTCTAATGAATTTTTTTTAAGTGCATTCAACTCTATTCACCCCCCTATAGAGCATCTAATCACCCATCTAGGATCCAATAATTGGTATCAGAGCGGGTCTTTTCCAAGCATACTTCTACAAGTAGGAGAAGATGGGTGACTACTAAGGAGGGAGATACTTCATCATCCCTCCAATCATTGATGGGAGTAATTTCCTCTATTGGAGAAGAAGGCTTCAATTCTACATCCAAGGATCACGTCTTGAGATGTGGCAAGTGGTGAACAACCCACACATGCTATCAAAGACAAAGATTGAAGAATGGGATGATGCTACCTTGAAGAAAGCAACCTTGAATGCTAGAGCCATGCACATCCTCTATGCCTCCATAACCTCCACCAAGTTCAATCGGATTTCTTCTTAAGAGACGGCTTATGAGGTATGGAGAAAGCTATGCATCACCTATGAGGGGACATATCAAGTGAAGGAAAGCAAAGTCTACATGCTCAAAGGGCTATATGAGAACTTCA
Organism: Alisma plantago-aquatica; assembly: GCA_963693085.1. Taxonomy (NCBI): domain Eukaryota; kingdom Viridiplantae; phylum Streptophyta; class Magnoliopsida; order Alismatales; family Alismataceae; genus Alisma; species Alisma plantago-aquatica. The sequence goes on from OY856410.1 coordinate 470,068,901, forward strand.
AGATGGGAAAGGAGGAGAAGCTATCCAACATGTAGTCAAGGCTCAACACCATTGTGAACGGTGTTGCTGTTCTAGGACATCCTATGTCTAGTGGAGAGATCAACTCAAAAATCCTTAGAACTCTCCCCAAGAGATGGGAACCCAAGGTGACTTCCATTGAAGAAGCAAGGTCTCTTAAGGATGTCCCTATTGAAGAGCTCATTGTAAATCTACAAGCACATGAAGCCACACTTGACAAGAGGGAGGAAGTAGAAAAACAAGAAGAGATAGAACTCAAGAGAATGAAGAAGGCTGAAATCAAAGCTCAAATCAAGGCTATTGTTGGTCAAGCTTCTCCATCCTCTCAATTTATAAAAAATTCCATGTACTCTAAGGGTAGATTCTACAAAGGCAAGTCCTCTTCCATCCAGTGCTTCACATGTGGAAAGAAGGGTCACTACAAGGAAGATTGCCAACAAGGCAAAAAGACCCATCTTCACAAGAGAAGAGAAGAGAAGTATAAGAAGAAGAAGAAATGGCACTCAAGCTCAAGTGACTCCTCCAACTCAAGCTCAAGTGGCTCCTCCAACTCAAGTTCAAGTAAAGATTCAAGTGAAGGATCAAGCTCAAGTTCTAGTGATGAAGGAGAATGCTATTTTGCTCTTATAGCATCAACAAGTAAATACTCAAGTGAGGTAAATCTAAGCTCTTTAGATAAAGAATCTTTGATTGCTATTATTCATGATACTTGTGCCTCTCTTAAGTCTTATAAAAGGAAAAAGCAAAATCTTGCTAGAATTGTTGATAATTTACGTGTAGAACTAGATGATCTTGAACATGCTAATTCTTGCTTGCTTGATGACAAAAATGCTTGTCTTAGACAAGTAGACTCTCTTAAACTTGAAAATGTTAGTTTGCTTGAAAAGATTAGATTTCTAGAAGCTCAACCTCTCATGCCTAGTTATAATGAAGAGCATACTTTAATTGTTGATTCTATCATGCATGATATTGATGTTCTTAAATCTGCAAATAGGGACAAAGATTTTGTTTTGCAAGAATTAGATTCTGAAAATGGCGTTTATCTTTCCAAGATTTCTTTGCTTGAAACAGAAAATGGCTCCTTGCTTGCTAAAATCAATGTTCTTGAATATTGTTCTAGTTCTACTAGTAGATAGAATGATGTAGATGCTCTTCATATTGATAGAGATTCTTATTTAACTAAAGCTCTTTGCTTAGAAAATGATCTTTTGCATGCTAGAGATAATATCAATCATTTTTCTCCTACTATTACTTCTCTTATGCATGATAATGATAGTTTGAGATCTTCTTTGCAAAGATTATTAGTTGGTAAAAAATATCTTAATGACATCCTACACCATACTACTAAACAAATTGGTAGAAATGGTTTAGGGTGTGATAGTAGTCAAAGGAACAACAAAGGTAAAGGACCTCCAATATTCCATGGAGAATCCTCTAGTTCCAAGACTATGGGCACATGCAGCTATTGCAATGATTTTGGTCATTATTCTACTTGTTGTCCTTTTAAGAAAGCACCCAAGAGCAATAGGACTTGGGTTGCTAAACTAACTCCTCCGGACCTAAAAACATAATTGGGGACCATTTCATCTTTCTTCTTGTAGCTACTTGCAAATGGATTGAATTGCAAATTGACTTCTCAATCCACATGAAAGAAGAAAGGTTAGATGTGTATGAGGTGAAAACAAGTGGAAAAGCAATGGTAAGCACAAAGGTAATGTTTCTCTTGCTTATAACCAATCCTAACTTGTTTTTTTCAAGATAGTGTGCACTATACATATGGTTTTAAGTCAAAAGTGGTATTTTGTGTTTCTCTTCACACTCTTGCTCAAAAACTATTTCTAATTCTTCTATAGTGCATTACCAACTTGCTTAGACATGTTTGGATATGGTTTGTATTTTTAGCATGCCTTTAAATATGTTTTTATGAAATATATGTGCCTTTTGACATGATCATTGTTGGTCGAGTTTGTCCTATTTGAAACTCGACCGATAGGCACCAATGGGCGTTGCCAACAGCTGTCGTCGGTCGAGTTGTCAATACACAGAACTCAACCGATAACATTGTGCACAGAATATACATTTGGCTTATTGGATGAAAATTTCCCTCTCAACTAGATCTTCTCAACCAAATAGCCTTATTCTTTGCCACTCCTTTGGTACATTTATATATGCATATTGCCTTGTTCTAAATTTCCTATCTTGCTTACAACTCTATCTCTCTAATTGCTCGAAAATGGTATATCTATATCTTGGAATTACTTGCTTTGAGTTATTTTGCAGGTTTTTATGATGATCTCTTTGGATCTCTTGGTTGTTTCTAAAAATTGCTTCTCTTGTACTCTAACTTGCTACATCTATATAGGTGTATATCTGGCGTTGATACAACCTTTAGGTTCTTAGTGGTGATCATCTTTTAGTAATGATGCATATTTGTTACTGAGTTATATCCTTTCATGCTTCTAAAATTGCATATCTCTTTCTTTGAATATATCTATACATTTACTCATAGCTTGCTTTATCTTGTATATCTTTCGGCATCTCTTGTTATGATCTAGATCCTACTTGTAGTCCTAATTTGTGATAACAACTACTAGTAGTTCATATACATGTAGTTCTAACCTTGTTTATAATTGATATCTTTGCTCATCTATATGCTATTCTTATATCTTGTCTCATACATGCTCAAGCATGTTCCTTGAATTGCATATCTACTATCTTGAGTTTCTTGCATAACATTGTGATGTTGGGTACATAGATCTACATTGTATGTAGAAATTGGTGCATTTTTTGATTTCATGCATCTTTTTCTCCAGTTTCAGTGTTTAGTGCAAGACTAATGTTTTTTTATGCAGAAACGACCTTTTGAGCAAGGCTCGTCACTACACCATGAGCCCTGGCACTTTTTGGGAAAAACCTATCATCTTGACGGTCAAAATTGCATTTTATTGTTTTTCTACAAAACTTTATCTTGCTTTTTGGGTTGTTCAAGTATATGCTTTAACTTGATTTTCTTTCTATACTTGGACAAGTCCCTATCTATGCTCTTCTACTCTCCCTATATAACTTTTTGTTATCTCCTTTCCCTTAACAAGTGGTGTTTCTTATTTCTTCATACCCCCACTTTTTGAAATGACAAAGGGGGAGAAAGGTATGTCTTCTTTTGACAAAACAGGGAGAAGGCATGTCTTACATGAAGAAGAGAAGTATGTTCATATATGGGGGAGAATGTAAAAGGGGAGTAAGGCATATATGTGTAGAAACACACATGAGTAGAAGACATAGTATTCTATAAATGTTATGAAAGCTAACCATGCAGTAGAAATAACATCAATTGAGGGGGAGTATGAGTACTCCGTGCACATCAATTGAGGGGCATCATATGAGCTCAATCCTATTGAAACCCCTAGGTTTCTCCATAGGTATGATTTTAATTAAAAGCTTTCAATATATTTATGAAATGGTTTGTCATCTTCAAAAAGGGGGAGAATGTTGACTCAACGTCAATTAGGTCAATGTTGACTCACATCTATATTGACTAAACCCTTGTTTTGATGATGACTAACCATTCCACATATTGGTGTCTAATGTCTCTACTTGACTGGTTTCAGATTAGGTATAGACACACTCCAAATGCCCTAACTTGCGCATATCAAATTGGAGAAAAAACAAGTCAAAGTCAATACAAGTGCACATTTTTGTAATATGATGTAAATCCATTAGAATCATGTTGTAAATCACTTATAATGATTTTATGACCTGTAATTAAGCTTAAAAAAATTAGGAGCACTTAGATCAAATGTTTAAGCACTCAAAAGCCATTTTCCAAAATTCACATCAAGCTGTTCAGCGGTCGAATTCTATGAGTTGCAAACTCGACCGATCCTAATTGGATCTTGAAAATGACTTTTGATTGGTCGAGTTTACACTTCATAGAATTTGACCAATGGAGTACCTGACCAATTCAATTTTTATTGGTCGGTCGAGTTTTCCCAAGACAAACTCGACCGATGGTCTGAATATCAGCTTTGTCTTTTACTCTATCGGTTGAGTTACCCTTATAGAAACTTGACCAATTGCACTGTACGAAAAAGTTCACAAAAGTGCTTCTATCCGTTGTAGAGTTGCAACAAGTGAAAATATATCCATTGCAAGCCACAAAATGGCTAGTTTGTTTGATAAGATTAGATTTCTAGAAGCTCAACCTCTCATGCCTAGTTCTAATGAAGAGCATACTTTAATTGTTGATTCTCTCATGCATGGTATTGATGTTCTTAAATCTAAAAACAAGGAAAAAGATTTTGTTTTGCAAGAATTAGATTCTGAAATTGGTGTTTATTTTTCCAAGATTTCTTTGCTTGAAATAGAAAATGGCTCCTTGCTGGCTAAAATCAATGTGATTGAATCTTGTTCTAGTTCTACTAGTAGAGAGAATGATGTAGCTACTCTTCATATTGATAGATATTTTCATTTAACTAAAGCTCTTTGCTTAGAAAATGATTTTTTGCATGCTAGAGATAATATCAATCATTTGTCTTCTACCATTACTTCTCTTATGCATGATAATGATAGTTTGAGATCTTCTTTGCAAATATTCTTTGTTGGTAAAAATCATCATAATGACATCCTACACCATACTACTAAAGAACTTGGTAGACATGGTTTAGGGTATGATAATAGTCAAAGGAACAACAAAGGTAAAGGACCTCCAATATTCCATGGAGAATCCTCTAGTTCCAAGACTATGGGCACATGCAACTATTCCAATGATTTTGGTCATTATTCTACTTGTTGTCCTTTTAGGAAAGCACCCAAGAGAAATAGGAGGGGGTTGCTAAACTAACCCCTCCGGAACTAAAAACATGATTGGGGACCATTTCATCTTTCTTCTTATAGGTGCTTGCAAATGGATTGACTTGAGCCATTGAATTGCAAATTGACTTCTCAATCCACATGAAAGAAGAAAGGTGAGATGTGTATGAGGTGAAAATAAGTGGAAAAGCAATGGTAAGCATAAAGGTAATGTTTGTCTTTCTTATAACCAATCCTAACTTGTTTTTGTCCAAACAATGTTCACTATAGATATGGTTTTTGAGTTAAAAGTGGTATTTTGTGTTTCTCTTCACACTCTTGCTCGAAAACTATTTCTAATGCTTCTATAGTGCATTACCAACTTGTTTAGACATATTTGGATATGGTTTGTATTTTTAGCATGCATTTAAATATGTTCTTATGAAATATATGTGCCATTTGACAGTAGTGTTGTCAGTCAAGTTTGTCCTATTTGAAACTTGACAGATAGGCACCAATGGGTGTTACCAGCAGTTGGCATCGGTTGAGTTGTCAATACACATAACTCGATCGATAACACTGTGCACAGAATATACATTTGGCTTCTTGGATGAGAATTTCCCTCTCATCTAGATCTTCTCAACCAAATAGCCTTATTCTTTGGCACTCCTTTGGTACCTTTATATATGCATATTGCCTTGTTCTAAATTGTCTATATTGCTTACAACTCTATCTCTCTAATTGCTCTAAATTGGTATATCTATATCTTGCAATTACTTTCTTTGAGTTGTTTATCTGGTTTTGATGATGATCTCTTTAGATCTCTTGGTTGTGTCTAAAAATTGCTTCCGTTTTACTCTAACTTGCTACATCTATACAGGTGTATATCTTGTGTTGATACAACCTTGACGTTCTTAGTGGTGATCATCTTTTAGTAATGATGCATATTTGTTAGTGAGTTATATCCTTTCATGCTTCTAAAATTGCATATCACTTTGTTTGGATATATCTCTACATTTACTCATAGCTTGCTTTATCTTGTGTATCTTTCGGTATCTCTTGCTATAATCTAGATCCTACTAGTAGTCCTAGCTTGTGATAACATCTACTAGTAGTTCATATACATGTAGTTCTAACCTTGTTTATTATTGGTATCTTTGCTCATCTATATGCTATGCTTGTATCATGTCTCATACAGGCTCAAGCTTGTTCCTTGAATTGCATATTTACTATCTTGAGTTGCTTGCATAACATTGTGATGTAGGGTATATAGATCTACATTATATGTAGAAATTGGAGCATTTTTGGATTTCATGTAGCTTTTGCTCTAGTTTCAGTTTTTGGTGCAAGACTAATGTTTTTTATGTAGAAACGACCTTCTGAGCAAGGCTCATCGCTATGCCATGAGCCCTGACCCTTTTTGGGCAAATTCTGTCATCTTGAGGGTCAAAATTGCATCTTATTGTTTTTCTGCAACACTTTATCTTTGCTTTTTGGGTTGTTCAAGTATATGCTATAACTTGCTTTTCTTTCTATGCTTGGACAAGTCCCTATCTGTGCTCTTCTACTTTCCCTATATAAATTTTTGTTATCTCCTTTCCCTTAACAAGTGGTGTTTCTTATTTCTTCATACCCCCACTTTTTGAAATGACAAAGGGGGAGAAAGGTATGTCTTCTTTTGACAAAAAAGGGAGAAGGCATGTCTTACATGAAGAAGAGAAGTATGTTCATGTAAGGGGGCGAAGGTAAAAGGGGAGAAGGCATATATGTGTAGAAACACATATGAGTAGAAGACATAATATTCTATAAATGTTATGAAAGCTAACCATGCAGGAGAAATAACATCAATTGAGGGGGAGTATGAGAACTCCATGCGCATCAATTGAGGGGGAGCATATGAGCTCAATCCTATTGAATCACCTCGGTTTCTCCGAAGGTATGATTTTACTTAAAAGCTTTCAATACATTTTTGGAATGGTTTGTCATCTTCAAAAAGGGTGAGAATGTTGATTCAAGGTCAATTGTGTCAATGTTGACTCACGTCTAAATTGACTAAACCCTTGTTTTGATGATTACTAACCATTCCACATATTGGTGTCTAATGTCTCTACTTGAGTGATTTCAGATTAGGTATAGACACACTCCAAATGCCCTAACTTGCGCATATCAAATTGGAGAAAAGACAAGTCAAAGCCAATACAAGTGCACGTTTTTGTAATATGATGTAAATCCATTAGAATCATGTTGTAAATCACTTGTAATGATTGTATGACTTGTAATTAAGCTTAAAAAAATCAGGAGCACTTAGATCGAATGTTTAAGCACTCAAAAGCCATTTTCCAAAATTCACATCAGGCTGTTCATCGGTCGAGTTCTGTGAGTTGCAAACTCGACCGATCCTGATTGGATCTTGAAAATGACTTTTGATCGATCGATTTTACACTTCACAGATTTCGACCGATGGAGTACCTGACCAATTCAATTTTCATTGGTTGGTCGAGTTTCCCCAAGACAAACTCGACTGATGGTTTGAATATCATCTTTGTATTTTACTCTAAGGGTCAAGTTACCCATATAGAAACTTGACCGATTGCACTGTACGGAAAAGTGCAGAAAAGTTCTTCTAGCCATTGTGGAGTTGCAACAAGTGAAAATATATCCGTTGCAAGCCACAAAATGACTAGTTTTCATTCTCAAGTGTTCGCAAAGGCTAAGAGGCATCCCCATATATAAATAGGACCCCTTGGGCTTCATTCCAAGGTAGAGCATTCAATGCAAACTCTATGTGAAGTTCCTATTCTATAGTTGAGTGCTTCCTACAGCTTCGTCTCTCTCTCTCTAAGCTTAATCACTTGCTACATCCATTAGAGTGAGTAGGAGTTTTGTAAGAGAGCTCGTCCTACATGTATATCTTGTGAGGCTCTCACTTCCACCACCTCCCTATCTCTCTTTTCAACCATGAAGATGAAGGCTATCTCTCTTGGCTAAGAGAGGTGAAGAAGAACAAGGGAAGGAGTCCCTTGATGAAGATCAAGGCTGAAGACTTAGAGCAAGAGTGGGTAAACCCTTGGTGAAGACAGAAGACTCCTTGCTCAATTGGGTATGTCCTTGGTGGAAGCTTCTCCAAGTGAAGGTGAAGTCAAAGGCGGAAGATCTAAGAAGAGTGGGTAATCCCTGTAAGGCTGAAGACTTGTGCAAGAGTAGGTAAGTCCTAGGAAGAAGGTGGAAGACTCCTTGCAAAGTGGGTAAGTCCTTGGTAAGGTTGAAGACTCTTTGTATTGGATAGGTAAGTCCTTTGGTGGTCATGCATTGTATCTCTTATAATGAATATAATGAAGGTGCAAGGTTAAGAAATCCTAGAGGTTGACCCCTCTAGGTAGTGGACTGACTCACTTCTAGTTTGAAGTGTGGAACCACTTTAAATAGCTTGTCAATTGGTGTATGTTCAATCTCTCTCCCTTGCTATGCATGTTTTAGTTGCATACACATTTCCTATTTAGCAACCTTATATTATGATATATCTTGAAGGTCTAATGAATTTTGTTTAAGTGCATTCAGATCTATTCACCCCCTTTCTAGAGAATCTAATCACCCATATAGGATCCAACAATTGGTATTAGAGCGGGTCTTCTCCAAGCATTCTTCTACAAGTAGGAGAATATGGGTGACTACCAAGGCGGGAGATACTTGATCAGCCTTCCAATCGTTGATGGGAGAAATTTCCTCTATTGGAGAAGAAGGCTTCAATTCAACATCCAAGGATCAAGTCTTGAGATGTGGCAAATGGTGAACAACCCATACATGCTACCACAGACAAAGATTGAAGAATGGGATGATGCTACCTTGAAGAAAGAAACCTTGAATGCTAGAGCCATGCACATCCTCTATGCCTCCATGACCTCCACCGAGTTCAAACGGATTTTTTCTTGTGAGACGGCCTATTAGGTATGGAGAAAGCTATGCATCACCTATGAGGGAACAATTCAATTGAAGGAAAGAAAAGTGTACATGCTCAAAGGGCTGCTTGATAACTTCAAGATAGGAAAGGAGGAGAAGATAGCCAACATGTACTCAAGGCTCAATACCATTGTGAATGGTCTTGCTATTCTAGGACATCCTATTTCTAGTGGAAAGATCAACTCAAAGATCCTTAGAACTCTCCCCTAAAAAAACACTAGAGGGGGGTGAATAGGGTTTTATGGATATTTTAAATAATTTAACCAAATTAAGTAACCATAAAAAGATTGGACAAGGGGACACGGATTTAGAGTGGTTCCAACCTTAGCAAATACTAAGGCAGTCAATCCACTACCGGATTGCTTACCCAACTGGGATTTTGAAAGTATTTAATTTTATTACCTCACAAGGATGTTACATAAAATTACAACACTTTCACCAAACCCTTCAGACAGCCTTCACCTAGAAGTAGTCTCACCAACCTCGAAGCAACCTTCCTTGAAGTAACCTCAAGCTCCCCTTGAAGTAGCCTTCCTCTTGAAGTAGCTTCCCGTTGAGACAACCTTCTTGAAGTAGTCCAAAGTCCACCTTCTACACTGAGAAGACCCTTCTCTACCTGAGAAGTCAAACCCTATCCAATCCGCAGCCTCCAACCCTAGGAGTAGCAAAGAGAGTACAAAGGATAAAAAGGAACAAGAAGGAAAAACATAAATTACAATATCGTTGTAGCACAAGGCTTGATTTCCTATATCAAGCATTTTGATCTCCTAACCAATGTGTATAGAAGTGGTAGTGCAGTGGGTAGGAGATGCTAGCCTATAGGACACAAAATTGGAGCAATGGAAATGTATCACCAATGTTGGAGTTGCTCAATTGCTCACTAAAATGAATAGCCAATTGCAAGTATAATACTCAAGTGTTGCACAAGTGTACTTTGGGTGTCCTATGGCTTGTCCTATTTATAGGAATGGCCCATAGATGTTTAAGAACGTTCTAGACACTTTCTATGGGGTTCTTAGTGCTTAACTAGTCGTTAGGTAACCATTAATTGCTTTAACAACGACTAGTTAATTAATTCTGAAAAGTGCAGACAGAGACATTCTCAGTCGAAGTTTTGTCGACCGAGAGTCCTTCTCGGTCGAGAACTAGTCGACCGAGGGACTGTCTGGAGAAAGTGTGTATAATGTTCTAATCCAACTTCCAACTACCTTTTCTGTTGTGTCTAACGGCTGCCTGGGTCTTTCTCAGCCGAAGAGTTTGTCGACCGAGAGTGTCTCGGTCGAGAATTTTGTCGACCGAGATTGACCCTGTTTCAATGTTTTAAACTAAGTACTAAGTGTGTGTATGAGTGTGTAGTTGTGACACTATTTTAGGGGATGAACTATCTAAGTGTTGTGATTGGCTAGGGAAGATCTAACACTTGATTTACATGATGTCTAAGTACTTGTACTTTATATACTTGTACAAGTTTTTTCATTTGATTACAATCATGATTTAAAGTAATTTGAGCATATAGATCTTCCAAGGTTTATCATCCACCTTATTCCTACAACACTCAAGTAGCATGTTAGATCCACAAGGATGAAATGTTTGTCATTATCAAAACAAAGGGATTATAATAATGTCCAATTTAGCCAACAATCTCCCCCTTTTTAAGATGACAAACATTTCCAAAATATAAAATAAGGAAATATAAATCATATGAGTTTTATACCTGAAGTTTACCTTTTGTAGCCATTCTTGTTTTGTAAGTGTGTGTTGGTCGAGATATTACGAAACTCATTTTATGTTTTTTGATTTTATATTATTTCTCCCCCTTTGTCATTTCAAAAAGATATCCAAGAAAATCATTTTGTATGACTTTGATTCCTCCCCCTTAATTTTATGCTATGCTCCCCCTTAAAGAGATATTCAATTTAAAAATAGGGAATAATATATATTGTAAACCATTTTTGTCGAATTTAGCCACAATTTATTTCTCAATCATTTGCAAAGGATGTTAAGCCTTGAAATGAAATGAGTTCCTTTTAAGTTCATGGCATATATGTATTGATTTCTCATCCATTTTACAATGGATGTTAAGCCTTGAAAAGGATATGAGAATCCTTTAAGCTTAGAGTACATGAAAAGTGTCTCTAACCAAATGCACGACATGTTAAGACTTGATTTGTTTAGAGAATTCCATTACAAACAAGATATATATCACATTCATGAAATTTGTAGATTCCAAGATTAAAAATACTAAGGTCATAACAAGCTTCAAAAGATGTTTACAAAGTTTTGTAAGCTTCTTAATCTTATAATCAGGTGTGAGCTCCCCCTTGATCTTATAGTCAAGATAATTTAAGGATTCTAAGATCACAATCAATATTAGATCATAATAAGTTGACCTTTTAACACATTTTAAATCAAGATACTAAGATTAAGTGCATTAAAATGATGTACAAATAAGCATTTTGTCAAGCTTATTTTAGGTCGTCCTTGACTTCGACCATAGCGCCCCTTCGTCAAACTTGATTTTAACCAAGAGGCAATTTTTGCAGATTTCCAATTTAAAATGCATTTATGCCATGAAGTTTTACTGTTTATGCAAGATGTCATCTTCATATGAGCTGAATCAAAATAATATCCATTCATGGTTTGTATATATGGATCAAATATTATTTTAGACAAACCAATGAAACATAATGATCCTGGCACAATGATTATGGTAGAACAGTAGAAGTAAATCCAAAATACAATGATCAAGATAGAGGCATATAAATACGATGATTATGGTTATTCCAACTAAATTTCAAAACATATGGTTCCTATATGGATAGACCAAGGAATTCTTTAAGAGAAACCATGTGGATTATGATAAAATAGTAATTTGCTTGATTAAACCAACATGGTTCAAAGTTTTTAGTTTTAATCCCAACCATGTAGAGGATAAACCAAAATAATCTTATTCAAGGTTCATAAATTTCCAACTTTAAGACAAACCATTTAAAAGAACATGCTCAATAAACTTTTCAAGCAATGAATAAGTTTTGTTCAAAACCAGTCTTCAGATAACACATTTGCAATATGTTTTAAGGATTTCATATAATGTTATACCTTAATTCATGATACAAAAGGATCAATATATTTTGTTTCAATGATGGTCTCCAAGATTTATTCTTGATTTGCATATTAAATCAATCATGAATGACAAATTGATAGAAAACTAGATTAATTGAAAACAGGTTCAACAGAACTTGATTCGGTCGAACTATTTGTCGACCGAATATGTCTCGGTCGACGTTTTCCCAACTGAGAATGCTTCTGTTTGTACAGGTTTTATCAGATTAGTTGCAACCTTGAGAATAGTAACCTGCTCAGTCGACAATTTCTCGACCGACAATGTTCTCGGTCGAACAGTTTCTCGACTGAGAATGTTTTTGTACTATTTCAGAACTATTTTCAGTAATTGTTTCCAAGTAAAACAATAATATAAAAAGTTAAAGCTTGATTGTGTTGAGATATGACATTTGTATATCAAGAATCAGTTTAGGTCAAATCTCAACTAGTCAAATTTAAACTTCTAAGTTTTAGGAACCCAAGCTAGATCATCATTCCTTTTCTTGTATGGGCATGAAAAAGAGTAGTGTCCAAGACGCAAACAATAATGACAACTAATAGAGTCAATCTCATTTCTCTTTCTAGGAGTTGAGTTGTTCTTGGGTACATACATGGATTGATTCTCTAGCACTTGTGTCCTTCTCCAACTATATTTTTGATAAGATTTTCCCTTAGTCTTATAACCTAGCCCTCTCCTACCATTTTTATGATAAGAATCATTTAAGATATTATCAAGAATATTAGTGTTACTCAAGCTTCTCACTTTTTGTTGTAACTTCATAATCTCATCCATTTTCTTCTTGATATCTAATTTTGCTTGATCTAGATTAGATAATAAAGAGTCTCTTTCTTTTACAATAATATCATAATCTAGATGTGAAATAGATTGTCTTTGAAGATCATTTACTTGAGTTTGCAGGTTTAACTTTTCTAAGGAAAGAAGATTGCAATTTGCTTCTACAGATTTTAGCTTAATAGCATAATCTTCAATAGCCTTTTTGAGATCCTCATTTTCATATGTGAGAGCAAGAAGTTTAGTATTTAACTCATCATTTACTTTATTTGATTTCTTAAATTTCTTCTTGCACTCAATATATTTCTCATGTGTATCTTGAAGACTAGTAATTAGATGTACTTTTGGCAGATCAAAAAGACTTACCTCTTCTTCTTCTTCTTCTTCATTTGTTGTAGCAATAAGACATTCTACTTCTTCTTTTTCATCATCACTATCATCACTTGAATCATCCCATGCAGCTTTATATGCTCGTTCTTTCTTTTTGTGAGATGATTTCTTCCCTTTCTTGAGTTTTGGACAATCACCTTTCATGTGTCCCTTTTTGCCACATTCATAGCACCTGGAAGAAGAAACACTAGAGGTTTTATTAGTTTTAAAACTTTTATACTGCTTACCATTTACAATGAGAGTTTCTTCTTCACTATCATCTTCACTTGTGTCATGATTGATCTTGGTTGATGCTTTGAATGCAATGCCCTTCTTTCTCCCTTGTTGAAGTTCACATTCTTGTCTTTCTTCCTCTTCTAGAGTTGCCTCATGTGCTTCTAGGTTGCCAATAAGTTGTTCCATCCTTAGCCGGGTGAGATCAATTGCTTCTTCAATAGCAGTCACCTTAGGCTTATATTTGGGAGGAAGAGACCTAAGGATTTTTGAAACTTTATCTTCTTTGCTAATTACTTTACCTAAAGCATTTAAACCATTTACAATAGAAGAGAATTTGGCATACATTTCACTAATAGACTCATTTTGATCCATACAAAATTGTTCAAATTTCTGTTTAAGCATTCTGATTTTTGAATTCTTCACTTGAATAGTTCCTTCATATGTCATAGAATGTCTATGCCATATCTCATATTCCATTTCACAATTTGATATTCTATTAAACTCACCAACGGAAATTGAACAATAAAGTATACTTACAACTTTTGCATTCATTTGGGCAGATTTTACCGTATTAGCATCCCAATTTGCATATTCTGTTTGAGGAAGTTCATATGGAGTTGATACCATTCTCCATAAGTCACAACTGATTCCTTGGAAGTAGAACTACATCCTCCTCTTCCAGTAGGTGTAGCTAGTGCCATCAAAAGCTGGAGGTCTAGCCACAAGTGTTCCTTCCAAGTTGAGGTTGTTGAGTACCCCATCACCCATTCTTCAAGACTTTTTTAAAGTTCCTTGAACCCCTGCTCTGATACCAAATGAAAAAACACTAGAGCGGGGTGAATAGGGTTTTATGGATATTTTAAATAATTTAACCAAATTAAGAAACCAAAAAAAGATTGGACAAGGGGACAAGGATTTAGAGTGGTTCCAACCTTAGCAAATACTAAGGCAGTCAATCCACTACCCGGTTGCTTACCCAACTAGGATTTTGAAAGTATTTAATTTTATTACCTCGCAAGGATGTTACATAAAATTACAACACTTTCACCAAACCCTTCAGACAGCCTTCACCTAGAAGTAGTCTCACCAAACTCGAAGCAACCTTCCTTGAAGTAACCTCAAGCTCCCCTTCAAGTTGCCTTCCTCTTGAAGTAGTTTCTCATTGAGACAGACTTCTTGAAGTAGTCCAAAGTCCACCTTCTCCACCGAGAAGACCCTTCTCCACCTGAGAAGTCAAACCCTCTCCAATCCACAACCTCCAACCCTAGGAGTAGCAAGGAGAGTACAAAGGATAAAAAGGAACAAGAAGGAAAAATAGAAATTACAATACCGTTGTAGGACAAGGCTTGATTTCCTATATCAAGCAAATATCAAGCGTTTTGATCTCCTAAACAATGTGTATATAAGTGGTAGTGTAGTGGGTAGGAGATGACAGCCTATAGGACACGAATTTGGAGCAATGGAAATGTATCACCAATGTTGGAGTTGCTCAATTTCTCACTAAAATGAATAGCCAATTGCAAGTATAATACTCAAGTGTTGCACAAGTGTACTTTGGGTGTCCTATGGCTTGTCCTATTTATAGGAATGGCCTATGGATGTTTAAGGACGTTCTAGACACTTTCTAGGGGGTTCTTAGTGCTTAACTAGCCGTTAGGTAACCATTAGTTGCTTTAACAACAACTAGTTAATTAATTCTGAAAAGTGCAGACAGAGACATTCTCAGTCGAAGTTTTGTCGACCAAGAGTCCTTCTCGGTCGAGAAATTGTCGACAGAGGGACTGTCTGGAGAAAGTGTGTATAATGTCCTAATACAACTTCCAACTACTTTTTCTACTGTGTCTAACGGCTACCTGGGTCTTTCTCGGTCGAAGAGTTTGTCGATCGAGAGTGTCTCGGTCGAGAATTTTGTCGACCGAGATTGACCCTATTTCAATGTTTTAAACTAAGTACTAAGTGTGTGTATGAGTGTGCAGTTGTGACACTATTTTAGGGGATGACCTATCTAAGTGTTGTGATTGGCTAGGGAAGATCTAACGCTTGATTTACGTGATGTCTGAGTACTTTTACATTATATACTTGTACAAGTTTTTACATTTGATTACAATCATGATTTAAAGTAATTTGAGCATATAGATCTTCCAAGGTTTATCATCCACCTTATTCCTGCAACACTCAAGTAGCACGTTGGATCCACAAGGATGAAATGTTTGTCATTATAAAAACAAAGGGATTATAATAATGTCCAATTTAGCCAACATCCCCAAGAGGGGGGAACCCAAGGTGACTTCCATTGAAGAAGCAAGGTCTCTTAAGGATGTTCCTATTGAAGAGCTCATTGGAAATATACAATCACATGAAGCCACACTTGACAAGAGGGAGGAAGTAGAAAGACAAGAAAAGAAAGAACTCAAGAGAATGAAGAAGGTTGAAATCAAAGCTCAAATCAAGACTATTGTTGGTCAAGCTTCTCCATCCTCTCAAGTTGAAGAAAATGCCATGTACTCCAAGAGTAGATTCTACAAAGGAAAGTCCTCCTCCATCCGGTGCTTCACATGTGGAAAGAAGTATCACTACAAGGAAGATTGCCCACAAGGAAAAAAGACCCATCTTCATAAGAGAAGAGAAGAGAAGTACAAGAAGAAGGAGAAATGGAACTCAAGCTCAAGTGACTCCTCCAACTGAAGCTCAAGTGGCTCCTCCAACTGAAGCTCAAGTGAAGATTCAAGTGAAGGATACATCTCAAGTTCTAGTGATGTAGGAGAATGCCATTTTGCTCTTATAGCATCAACAAGTAAAGACTCAAGTGAGGAAAATCTAAACTCTTGAGATAAAGAATCTTTGATTGCTATTATTCATGATACTTGTGCCTCTCTTAAGTCTTATAAAAGAAAAAGAAAAAGCTTTCTAGAATTGTTGATAATTTGCATGTACAACTAGATGATCTTGAACATGCTAATTCTTGCTTGCTTGATGACAAAAGTGCTTGTCTTAGCCAAGTAGACTCTCTTAAACTTGAAAATGCTAGTTTGCTTAATAAGATTAGATTTCTAGAAGCTCAACCTCTCATGTCTAGTTCTAATGAAGAGCATACTTTAATTGTTGATTCTCTCATGCATGATATTGATGTTCTTAAATCTGAAAACAAGGACAAAAATTTTGTTTTGCAAGAATTAGAATATGAAAATGGTGTTTATCTTTCCAAGATTTCTTTGCTTGAAATAGAAAATGGCTCCTCGCTTGCTAAAATCAATGTTCTTGAATCTTGTTCTAGTTCTACTAGTAGAGAGAATGATGTAGCTACTCTTCGTATTGATAGAGATTCTTATTTATCTAAAGCTCTTTGCTTAGAAAATGATCTTTTGCATGCTAGAGATAATATCAATCATTTGTTTTCTACTATTACTTCTCTTATGTATGATAATAATAGTTTGAGATATTCTTTGAAAAGATTCTTAGTTGGTAAAAAGAATCTTAATGACATCCTACACCATACTACTAAAGAAATTGGTAGACATGGTTTAGGGTATGATAGTAATCAAAGGAACAACAAAGGTAAATGACCTCCAATATTCCATGGCGAATCCTCTAGTTACAAGACTATGGGCTCATGCAACTATTGTAATGATTTTGGTCATTAGTCTACTTGTTGTCCTTTTAGGAAAGCACCCAAGAGCAATAGGACTTGGGTTGCTAAACTAACCCCTCCGGACCCAAAAACATGACTGTGGACCATTTCATCTTTCTTCTTGTATGTACTTGCAAATAGATTGACTTGATCCATTGAATTGCAAATTGACTTCTCAATCCACATGAAAGAAGAAAGGTGAGATGTGTATGAGGTGAAAACAAGTGGAAAAGCAATGGTAATCACAAAGGTAATGTTTCTCTTGCTTATAACCAATCCTAACTTGTTTTTGTCAAGACAGTGTGCACTATACATATGGTTTTTGAGTCAGAAGTGGTATTTTGTGTTTCTCTTCACACTCTTGCTAAAAAACTATTTCTAATTCTTCTATAGTGCATTACCAACTTGCTTAGACCTGTTTGGATATGGTTTGTAATTTTAGCATGCCTTTAAATATGTTTTTATGAAATATATGTGCCTTTTGATAGTAGCGTTGTCGGTCGAGTTTGTCCTGTTTGAAACTTGACTGATAGGCACCAATGGGTGTTGCCAGCAACTGCCATCGGTCGAGTTGTCAATACATAGAACTCGACCGATAACACTGTGCACAGAATATACATTTGGCTTATTGGATGAGAATTTCCCTCTCAACTAGATCTTCTCAACCAAATAGCCTTATTCTTTGGATCTCCTTTGGTACCTTTATATATGCATATTGCCTTGTTCTAAATTGCCTATCTTGCTTACAACACTATCTCTCTAATTGCTCTACATTGGTATATCTATATCTTGCAATTACTTGCTTTGAGTTGTTTTGTAGGTTTTGATGATGATCTCTTTGGATCTCTTGGTTGTGTCTAAAAATTGCTTCCGTTGTACTCTAACTTTCTACATCTATATAGGTGTATATCTTGTGTTGATACAACCTTGAGGTTCTTAGTGGTGATCATCTTTTAGTAATGATGCATATTTGTTATTGAGTTATATCCTTTCATGCTTCTAAAATTGCACATCTCTTTGTTTGGATATATCTCTACATTTACTCATAGCTTGCTTTATCTTGTGTATCTTTCGGTATCTCTTGCTATGATCTAGATCCTACTAGTAGTCCTAACTTCTGATAACATATACTAGTAGTTCATATACATGTAGTTCTAACCTTGTTTATAATTGGTATCTTTGCTCATCTATATGCTATGCTTGTATCTTGTCTCATACATGCACAAGCTTGTTACTTGAATTGCATATCTACTATCTTGAGTTGCTTGCATAACATTGTGATGTAGGGTACATAGATCTACATTGTATGTAGAAATCGGAGCATTTTTGGATTTCATGCAGCTTTTGCTCCAATTTCAATTTTTGGTGGAAGACTAATGTTTTTTATGCTGAAACGACCTTTTGAGCAAGGCTCATCACTATGCCATGAGCCCTGACACTTTTTGGGAAAATTCTGTCATCTTGAGGTGAAAAACACTAGAGGGGGAGGGTGAATAGAGTTTTAAAGATATTTTAACAATTATTTAACTCAAACAACCAACCACAAGAATATTGGACAAGGGGACAAGGATTTAGAGTGGTTCCTACCTTAGCAAATACTAAGGTAGTCAGTCCACTACCCGGTTGCTTACCCAACCGGGATTTGGAAAGAATTTAATTTTATTACCTCGCAAGGACTTTACATAAAATTACAATTCTTTCCCTAAACCCTTCAAGCAGCCTTCACCTTGAAGTAATTGCACCAACCTTGAAGCAGCCTTCACCTAGAAGTAATTGCACCAACCTTGAAGCAACCTTCCTCCTGAAGTAGCTTCCCGTTACAATAGCCTTCTTGAAGTAGCTTGAAGTCCACCTTCTCCTCCGAGAAGAACCTTCTCCAATCTGCAGCCTCCAACCCTAGGAGTAGCAAGGAGAATACAAAGAATAAAAAGGAACAAGAAAGGAAAATGGAAATTACAACTTATCCTTTGAAGCACAATGCTTGATTTGCCTATATCAAGTGTGTAGATCTCCTAACCAATGTGTATGGAAGTGTGATTGCAGTGTATAGGAGATACTAGCCTATAGGACACGAAATTAGAGCAAGTAGAGGAATCGCCAATGCAAGTGTTGCTCAATTTCTCAAAACAGATTGCCAATTGTAAGTGTATGCTCAAGTGTATCACAAATGTAGCTTAGGTGTGTTTAGGTGTCCTAAGGCATGTCCTATTTATAGGAATGACCTACAAGTGCTTAAGGACGTTCTAGACACTTTCTAGGGGGTTCTAAGTGCTTAACTAGCCGTTAGGTATAAGTTAGTTGCATTAGTAACGGCTAGTTACTTTATTCTGCAGTTGCTGTCAAAGTCCATCTCAGTCGAGGAATTGTCAACCGAGATACCTACTCGGTCGAAGTTTTGTCGACCGACAGGCTCTCTGGATCAAGTGTTAGCAACGTTCATTTCCAACTGCCAACTACCTTGTCTGTTGTGTCTAACGGCTACTTGGGTCATTCTCGGTCGAGAAGTTTGTCGACCGAGAGTGTCTCGGTTGAGGAGTTTGTCGACCGATATTGACCCTATTTCAATCTTTCAATTAAGGCACTAAGTGTGTGTATATATGTGACACTATTGAAGGGGATGACCTATCTAAGTGTGGTGTTTAGCTAGGGAAGATCTAACACTTGATTTACATGAAGTCTAAGTACTTGTACATTATATATTTGTACAAGTTTACAATTGATTACATTTCATGACATTTACAATTATTCAGGCATATAGATTCCCTAGAGCTTTGTCATCCACTTCATTCCTGCAACACTCAAGTAGCACGTTAGATCAACAAGAACGAAATGTTTGTCATCATCGAAATAAAGGGATTTATCATAATGTCCAATTTATCCAACAATCTCTCCCTTTTTGAAGATGAAAAACATTTCCTAAATATGAAATAAGGAAATATAAAGCATGTGAGTTTCATACATGAAGATTACCTTTTGTTGCCATTCTTGTTCTGCAAGTGAGTGCTGGTCACCAAGATGTTATGAAACTCATTTATATTTTTGATTTTTGATTTTGTATTCTTTCTCCCCCTTTGTCATTTCAAAAAGATATCCAGGTTGAATATTTTATACTTCTTCTCCCCCTTAATTTTATACTATGACCCCCCTTAAATAGATATTCTATTAGGAACATGGATTTAATATCATTTTTGTCTAATTTAGCCACAATTTGTTTCTCAATCATTTGCAAAGGATGTTAAGCCTTGAAATGATATGAGATCCTGTTAGGTTCATGGCATATGTATTGATTCCTCACCCATTTTACAAGGGATGTTAAGCCCTGAAAATGATATGAGATTCCCTTAAGCTTAGAGTTCATAAAAAAAATGTCTCTAACCAAATGCCCGGGATGTTAAGCCCTGATTTGTTTAGAGAATTCCATTAAGAACAAGATATGTGTCATATTTGTATAGTTCTTCATATCTAATACTAAACATACTAAAGTCATAACAAGCTTCATATGATGTTTACAATAATTAAATTTGTTTTTACGAGCTCCCCCTTAATCTTACAATTAAAGCAATTTAAAGCTTCCAAGGTCACAAATTATTTTAAATTTTGATTTTGACCTTTATCAAAAGTATACTAAGATTAAGTTCAATAAAATGATGTCCAAATAAGCATTTTGTCAAAGCTTATTTTAGGTCGACCTTGACTTAGACCATAGCGCCCCTTGGTCAAATTTCATTTCAACCAAGAGGAAAATTTGCAGATTTCCAAATTGAACAGTCATATATGAAGTATAATATCTGCATGTAATTTGATTAGATATCAATTTGAAGCATTTTAAATGATACTCAATATGAAAACATTCGTCCTTGATTTTCCTAGAATATTTATATAAACTTTGTTGTAGGTACATAAATATCAAATTCCATTTCTTCTTGTACCCTCATAAGATTCTTAAAAATGAAAACACGATTAATATCTCAAGTCTTTAAAGATACCAATTGAGAAATTTTTATCTTATATGTTGCAAGCATTAAAACAACATATCACCAACAAATCATTTTGCTTGCCTATGTATCATCAAGGATCATTCATGCAATAATCATTATTCATGCAACAAGCATCAACTTTATATATAGAAAGTTGAATAATGAAATGTTGAAAGCATATCCATGATGTAAAACAATAACAACATGAAATTCAACATATGGTTTCTATATGAATAAATCAAAGAATACTTAGAATAGACCATGAAGGCAGTAATTTGACTTAAATCAACATGATTCATAATTTTCAGTTTTAACTTAAATCATTTAGAGAATAAACCAAATAAATCTCATATAAGTTTTCAGGGATGATTTCCAGAATTTATACTTTGTTTTGCATGTACAAACAGTCATTAACCACAAATAGATATCCACTTGATCAATCAAAAAATTATTCAACAATTTTACTGCAGACTGAAATCAGTGACCTGCTCGGTCGAAGATTTCTCGACTGATCAGGTTTCTGTATTGTTTTCAGAACTATTTATTGATTCCAAGTAAAATAAGATTATGCAAGTTAGAGCTCGATTGTGTTGAGATATGACATTTGTATATCAAGAATCAGTTTAGGTCAAATCTCAACTAGTTAAATTTAAGCTTCTAATTTTAGGAATCCAAGCTAAATCATCATTCTTTTTCTTATATGGGCATGAAAATGAATAATGTCCAAGACGCATGCAATAATGACAACTAATAGAGTCAACTTCATTTCTCTTTCTGGGAATTGTGTTCCTAGATACAAACATAATCTTAGTCTTGGATGCTTTAGCTCTTTTGGGTTTCTTTGGATCATATCCTAATCCTCTTCTTCCATTATAACTAGAGGAAATTTTCATAATATTTTCAAGCATGTCATTTCCTCTTAACTTATTTATATTTCTTTGTAACTTAGCAATATCATCCATCTTCTTGTTTATATCTTTCTTTGCTTGATCTAAATCAGATACTAGAGAGTTTCTTTCTTTGACAACCTCATCATAATCTAAGTGTGAACATAGAACATGTTGTTTCTGAAGATCATTCACTTGAGTTTGCAAGTTTAGCTTTTCTAAGGAAAGAAGATTGCAATCAACTTCTACAGATTTTAACTTAAGATCATAATCTTCATTTGCCTTTTTGAGATCTTCATTTTCAGATGCAAGAGCAAGAAGCTTAACATTTAAACCATCATTTACTTTATTTGATTTCTTAAGTTTCTTCTTGCACTCAATATATTTCTCATGAGTATCTTGAAGACTAGCAATTAGATCTTCTTTTGGTAGATCAAAAAGACTTACCTCTTCTTCTTCTTCATTTGTTGTAGCAATGAGGCATTCTACTTCTTCTTTTCCATCATCACTATCATCACTTGAATCATCCCATGCAGCTTTATATGCTCTTTCTTTCTTTTTGTGAGATGATTTCTTCCCTTTCTTGAGTTTTGGACAATCACCTTTCATGTGTCCCTTTTTGCCACATTCAAAGCATCTGGAAGAAGAAACACTAGAAATTTTATTAGTTTTAAAACTTTTATATTGCTTACCATTTACAATGAGAGTTTCTTCTTCACTATCATCTTCACTTGTGTCATGATTGTCCTTGGTTGATGCCTTGAATGCAATGTCCTTCTTTTTCCCTTGTTGACGTTCATGTTCTCTTCTTTCTTCCTCTTCTAAAGTTGCCTCATGAGATTCTAGATTGCCAATGACTTGCTCCATTTTCAGTTTAGTGAGATCATTAGCTTCTTCAATGGCTGTCACCTTGGGCTTGTATTTGGGAGGAAGTGATCGAAGTACCTTTGATACCTGATCTTCTTCAAGAATAGTTTTTCCTAAGGCATTCAAACCATTAACACTAGAAGAGAATTTTGCAAACATTTCACTAATGGATTCATTCGGATCCATACGAAAGTGTTCAAACTTCTGTTTAAGCATACTGATCTTAGAATTCTTAACTTGAACCGTACCTTCATAAGTTATGGACAGTCTATGCCAAATGTCATAGGCTGTGTCACAGTTTGATATTCTATTAAATTCTCCTACTGAAATTGAACAATATAAAATGCTTACAGCTTTGGCATTCATTTGAGCCGACTTTACCGTATTTGCATCCCACTCTGCATATTGCGTTTGAGGAAGCTCGTATGGGGTTGACACCATCCTCCATAAGTCCCAAATGATGCCTTGGAAGTAGAACTGTATCCTTCTCTTCCAATATGTGTAGTTTGTTCCATCAAACGCTGGAGGCCTAGAAACAAGTGTCCCTTCAAGGTTAAGGTTGTTGAGCACCCCGTCACCCATTCTTCAAGACCTTGTTAGGGTTCCTTGAAGCCTGCTCTGATACCAATTGAAAAACACTAGAGGGGGGGGGGTGAATAGAGTTTTAAAGATATTTTAACAATTATTTAACTCAAACAACCAACCACAAGAATATTGGATAAGGGGACAAGGATTTAGAGTGGTTCCTACCTTAGCAAATACTAAGGTAGTCAGTCCACTACCCGGTTGCTTACCCAACCAGGATTTGGAAAGAATTTAATTTTATTACCTCGCAAGGACTTTACATAAAATTACAATTCTTTCCCTAAACCCTTCAAGCAGCCTTCACCTTGAAGTAATTGCACCAACCTTAAAGCAGCCTTCACCTAGAAGTAATTGCACCAATCTTGAAGCAGCCTTCCTCCTGAAGTAGCTTCCTGTTGCAATAGCCTTCTTGAAGTAGCTTCCCGTTGCTATAGCCTTCTTGAAGTATCTTGAAGTCCACCTTCTCCTCCGAGAAGAACCTTCTCTAATCCGTAGCCTCCAACCCTAGGAGTAGCAAGGAGAATACAAAGAATAAAAAGGAACAATAAAGGAAAATGGAAATTACAACTTATCCTTTGAAGCACAAGGCTTGATTTGCCTATATCAAGCGTGTAAATCTCCTAACCAATATGTATGGAAGTGTGATTGCAGTGGATAGGAGATACTAGCCTATAGGACACGAAATTAGAGCAAGTAGAGGAATCGCCAATGCAAGTGTTGCTCAATTTCTCAAAACAGATTGCCAATTGTAAGTGTATGCTCAAGTGTATCACAAATGTAGCTTAGGTGTGTTTAGGTGTCCTAAGGCATGTACTATTTATAGGAATGACCTACAAGTGCTTAAGGACGTTCTAGACACTTTCTAGGGGGTTCTAAGTGCTTAACTAGCCGTTAGGTATAAGTTAGTTGCATTAGTAACGGCTAGTTACTTTATTCTGCAGTTGCTGTCAGAGTTCATCTCGGTCGAGGAATTGTCGACCGAGATACCTACTCGGTCAAAGTTTTGTCAACCGACAGGCTCTCTGGATCAAGTGTTAGCAACATTCATTTCCAACTGCCAACTACCTTGTCTGTTGTGTCTAACGGCTACTTGGGTCATTCTCGGTCAAGAAGTTTGTCGACCGAGAGTGTCTCGGTCGAGGAGTTTGTCGACCGAGATTGACCCTGTTTCAATCTTTCAATTAAGGCACTAAGTGTGTGTATATATGTGACACTATTGAAGGGGATGACCTATCTAAGTGTGGTGTTTAGCTAGGGAAGATCTAACGCTTGATTTACATGAAGTCTAAGTACTTGTACATTATATATTTGTACAAGTTTACAATTGATTACATTTCATGACATTTACAATTATTCAGGCATATAGATTCCCTAGAGCTTTGTCATCCACCTCATTCCTGCAACACTCAAGTAGCACGTTAGATCAACAAGAATGAAATGTTTGTCATCATCGAAATAAAGGGATTTATCATAATGTCCAATTTATCCAACATGAGGGTCAAAATTGCATTTTATTGTTTTTCTGCAACACTTTACCTTGCTTTTTGGGTTGTTGAAGTATATGCTTTAACTTGCTTTTCTTTCTATGCTTGGACAAGTCCTTATGTGTGCTCTTCTACTTTCCTAATATAACTTTTTGTTATCTCCTTTCCCTTAACAAGCGGTGTTTCTTATTTCTTCATACCCCCACTTTTTGAAATGACAAAGGGGGAGAAAGGTATGTCTTCTTTTGACAAAATAGGGAGAAGGCATGTCTTACATGAAAAAGAGAAGTATGTTCATGTAAGTGGGAGTAGGTAAAAGGGGAGAAGGCATATATGTGTAGAAACACATATGAGTAGAAGACATAGTATTCTATAAATGTTATGAAAGCTAACCATGCAAGAGAAATAACATCAATTCATGGGGAGTATGAGAACTCTATGCGCATCAATTGAGGGGGAGCATATGAGCTCAATCCTATTAAAACCCCTAGGTTTCTCTGAAGGTATGATTTTACTTAAAAGCTTTCAATACATTTATGGAATGCTTTGTCATCTTCAAAAAGGGGGAGAATGTTGACTCAAGGTCTATTAGGTCAATGTTGACTCACGTCTAAATTGACTAAACCCTTGTTTTGATGATGACTAACCATTCCACATATTGGTGTCTAATGTGTCTACTTGAGTGATTTCAGATTAGGTATAGACACACTCCAAATGCCCTAACTTGCGCATATCAAATTGGAGAAAAGACAAGTCAAAGTCAATACAAGTGCACATTTTTGTAATATGATGTAAATAAATTAGAATCATGTTGTAAATCACTTGTAATGATTTTATGACTTGTAATTAAGCTTAAAAAAATCAGGAGCATTGAGATCGAATGTTTAAGCACTCAAAAGCCATTTTCCAAAATTCACATCAGGTTGTTCATCGGTCAAGTTCTGTGAGTTGCAAACTCGACTGATGCTGATTGGATCTTGTAAATGACTTTTGATTGGTCGAGTTTACACTTCATAGAACTCGACTGATGGAGTAACTGACCAATTCAATTTTCATTGGTCAGTCGAGTTTCCCCAGGACAAACTCGACCGATGGTTTGAATGTCGGCTTTGTCTTTTACTCTATCGGTCGAATTACCCTTATAGAAACTTGACGGATTGCATTGTACGGAAAAGTGTAGAAAAGTGCCTCTAGCCGTTGTGGAGTTGCAACAAGTGAAAATATATCTGTTGCAAGCCACAAAATGGCTACTTTTCATTCTCAAGTGTTTCCAAAGGCTGAGAGGCATCCCCAGCTATAAATAGAACCCCTGGGGCTTCATTCCGTGGTTGAGAATTCAATGCAAACTCTATGTGAGCTTCCTATTCTATAGTTGATAGCTTCCTACAGCCTCCTCTCTCTCTCTAAGCTTAATCACTTGCTACATCCATTAGAGTGAGTAGGATATTTGTAAGAGAGCTCATCCTACATGTATATCTTGTGAGGCTCTCACTTCCACCACCTCCTTATCTCTCTTTTCAACCAGGAAGATGAAGGCTATCTCTCTTGGCTAAGAGAGGTGAAGAAGAACAAGGGAAGGAGTCCCTTGGTGAAGATCAAGGCTAAAGACTTGGAGCAAGAGTGGGTAAGCCCTTGGTGAAGGCAGAAGACTCCTTTCTCAAGTGGGTAAGTCCTTAGTGGAAGCTTCTCTGAGTGAAGGTGAAGTCAAAGACAGAAGATCCAAGAAGAGTGGGTAATCCCTGCAAGGCTGAAGACTTGTGCAAGAGTAGGTAAGTCCTTGGAAGAAGGCGGAAGACTCCTTGCAAAGTAGGTAAGTCATTGGTAAGGTTGAAGACTCTTTGTATTGGATAGGTAAGTCCTTTGGTGGTCATGCATTGTATCTCTTATAATGAATAAAATGAAGGTGCAAGGTTAAGAAATCCTAGAGGTTGACCTCTCTAGGTAGTGGACTGACTCACTTCTAGTTTGAAGTGTGGAACCACTCTAAATAGCTTGTAAATTGGTGTATGTTCAATCTCTCTCTCCCTTGCTATGCATGTTTTAGTTGCACACAAATTTCCTATTTAGCAACCTTATCTTATGAAATATCTTGAAGATCTAATGAATTTTGTTTAAGTGCGTTCAACTCTATTCACCCCACCCTCTAGAGCATCTAATCACCCATCTAGGATCCAACAGCAACATGCTCCTTCTTCAGGATCACTGAAATAGTCATCAGTAATGACCACTTGGTCTGGCCAAGGACAACAGTTGATGGAGTTCTCCTAGCAGTAGAAGCCTCCCACCTCTAAATAAGTCTACGTGCAGCACTGGGAACTCCACATTGTGCTACCAGAGCTAATGGGAAGGATTTGTCCCTTTCAAATGTCAACCTACTAGAGTTGATACGCTCTCTCACAACTGTCTCTCACAATTTTCTCTCCCTTTCTATCTCTCCTTTAATGGGGTAGGACTTGCTCGGGCTCTCTATTTCTTACCACAACCAGAGAGCACAACAATTTTCAGAGCAACTATTGTGTTCTCAGAATCCCCCAATACCTCTCTATTTATAGGAGAGGCTAGGGTCAGGGTTCCCAATCAGTGCAAGAGTCAAAGGGGATGGATTCATGAATTTTTTGGAACCTACACATGGCGAACCAGTTAGTTTACACACCCAACCAGTTGGTTCATGTAGTTTCTTGTTCCAAATCACATTGGTATTCAATGTAAGATTAATGAAAAACATGACATTAACACCAATCCTTGATCCAATCAAAAGGTTCATTAAATCATGAGGTGCATCCCATCAACCGGTCAGTCGAGACCAGTGAACCAGTTGTTTTACACCCTGATTCAGCCATTTATTAGCTAATGTTGATTCCAATTGACCTGACACTTCAACTGATCAGTTTAATACTTGAATCGATTAGTTCAAAGTCCAATCAATCAATTTTGAGCCTCAATTGTTTAATTGAATACCTAAACACTTTTAGTAATCAATCTAAACATTGTTCGTGAATAAAGTCATTTTGTCCAAGTGTATCATATGTGTGTGATCCTATAGGTCTAGAATTACGTCAACAATAAATGTCCAAAGGTAACTTATGACATCACAAGCAATGAGCGGTATCTAGTAACATATCATTGCAACCCAAGTAATTTGGAGAGTTGGAGAACAACTTTGACCTACAATCCATTATTAGTGTTACCATGATCATATAGTTCCTTTATCTCTGATATTTGGATTGAACTCGAGGCATGTAATTGTCATCCTCTCAACATTCAATCCATGTTCCTAGAACTAGAACATACTATCTGATATGCACATGAGATTGCATATCACATATTGAGTCACATGAGTATGGACATACATTTCTCGGTCTCACTTATCAAGAGGCCATGGATATCAATCTCCTATAGGAGGGACAAATCCCAACTACATCACTCACGCTCAATCTCCATGTGTTACAATGCACCTAAGCACCATATTCAGGATCATGGTGGATGATGTCAAAGTGCCTAAATGACATGTTATGAATGTAGTGACTTCAGGTCTAAGAACCACAATCACCACTTATCACTGTGAGAGTTTATTCTAACTTCCATTCCATAGTTTCCATGTATCACTCTCATGGTGGGTCTATCTGGGACAATGTTCTCTAACATGTACATGTGTGCTTGACTTGATATCACATATCATGACTAATGAGACTCTATCATCAGTCAATACACACTCTAGTCATATGTATTACTATTGTCTATTTTTCTTCCACAGTTTTAACTGACTTGGGACATAACAAGAATGTATATACTCTTAACATTCGTATGATCTCATTGTTCAAGTCACATACTTGAAGACATAGATCATCAAATAATATCATTCTTCAGACATCTATTATGTATGTGTCATCATCCCATGTTGAGACAAACATAACAGATAGAACTACCTTAAATATTATCAAATCATGTATTTAATACCACGTTCATGTCATCATATGATTGTCTCTCTTAGCATACATAACAACTGACTCGCACATTGCACTTAGAGCCAATCACCCACAAATCTTATTTCAAGTGATCTTAACATGTCCATCATGTTTATGTTGCGCAAGCACTTTTATAGCGGGTTTAGCAACATTTCCTTCAAGTCGGTACTTTGCAAGTTTCACATCTCTTTGTTGTGTGACTTTTCGCATGAGATGGAAGTGTTGTAGTATGCTATCTGAGATTCCTTGCCTAACCAGTAGCTCCAATGGTGTCATAAATATTTCTACTAAGTCATCAATCATTTTGAACCTCTCAAGAGTTCATTCACATGAACTTCTTAATCCATACGATATCCATGAAACTCAGATTCTATTGTAGATTTAAACAACTGTCATTAGCTTAGAACCCTTTCCAACTTACAATTCTTGTTTAAGGTCAAACCTAATTTTAGATTGTGATCATTAATTTCATTTTTCTTTTCAGAAGCTAGCATCGATGTAACGTTTTACAAGCAGCTCTTTCTTATTACCATAACAAAGAAATTGATCCTTTTCATGCGTCTCAAGAACTTAAGGATGTCCTTTATGGTAGTCCAATGACCTTCATTGGAATCTGACAGATACCATCTCGTCATGTTGAATACATAAAATATTGCTAAATAGGTATATTTATTCTCTCGTGATGTCCAATACATACGAGATAATTGGATATTCTCTGTTCATGACCAATACATACGAGATAACAAGATACATAACATTGCATTCAAGATAGATTCAATTGTGAGTGAATATGGCATCTATCTATGTGTTCTCATTCTTCACAAGAACTAGTACACAAGGATCCTTAGAGATTAACTCTGTGGAACATGGACACATTTTCTGTCATTGAGTCTTGCATGTTGAACCCCTTCAACATATATCCAATGTATGTGTTCTTCCTTAGATGAAGAAGCTTTCTACATCTATCTATATAGATCTCTGTTCATATTACATATGATGCTTCTCCCAAACCTTTTCAGAGGAGGTACTTCTATTTCCATGTTTTAATACATGCAGGATAAGGACATCATTCCCCATCATTTTTTAGAATGTAAATATGTTCCCACTAAATCTTTTGTAATCATATATTTCATCTTCATTCTAACTCAAGTCAAACTCTTTGACTATCTTGTCAAAATAGAAGATTCCATCTCTGAGATGCTTGCTTCAATCCAAAGATTGGCCTTTGTAGATTATAGACTTTATTTGCATTAATGGAATTATGAAACCATTAGATTGTGTCACATACACATCCTCTCAGTTATTCTAGTTAAGGAATGTGGTTGTAACACCCATATGCCAAATCTCATTAGTCATAACAAGTTGCAATAGGAAGCATGATCTTAATGGATAGAACCATGCTAACTAGTGAAATACTTCATCATGTTCAACACTTTTAACTTGTTTTAAACTCTTTGCAACCAAACTACCCTTCCATGGTGGTCTCCTTTCAAATACCCAAATGCACCCTATGGGTTTTCCCCCTTCTGGTGGATCGAGCAAGGTCATACCTTATGGGTTTATATGGAGTCCATCTTGATCTCATGGCATGCAAGCCATGCTTTAGATTCTGGTCCCTCAACAACTTCTAGGTAGATTTTTGACTCGTCGTCTATAATCAACTCACCACCTTTGTGAGTTATAAGATATCATAGTCTTTTTAACTCAATGTGTGTTTTACTAGTTTTACTAGGTTTTGTGTTTCATAAGGAACTTGAGATTCCACAATAGCTTGTGATTCTCCTTGTTCCTATTGTACCTCTTTAGGCTCAATGTTTTTCTTGTTTGTCTCAAACATTTTGAGTCATATTTTTACTCCAACTGATTCCTTTGGAACTAAGTTCCTCTACAGGAATACAACCATCCAGATCAACAAACAATTTGTTGTTGGATTAGGATAATATTAGTATTTTAAAAAAATAACATTTATGTGATTTGTGGACAAATATTTTCAAGAAACTATGTCTTACATGAGCTTTCAATCCTAATCCTTATAAAAGACATATCGGGACACCTACCATGTCATATCTCGTATGGCCTCTATTGAACCATTTTAGACAATACATTGTTTAGTGTTGAGCATGTACCCAAAAGAAATTGGAAGACTAACTAAATTTCTTGATAATAGCACAGTGACTTAACAATGTGTGATTCCTTCTTTCTGATACACTTTCATGATACAATGTCATTGTGTTTTAGGTAAGGTTCATCATGATACATTATCATGATCTCCCAGAAGGTACTCAAACTCTTGGTTTAAAATACCTCAACATCGATCACATTGAAGTATCTTAATAATTTTACCAAGTTAGTTACATACTTTATTCATAATCTCCTTGAACATTTCATTAGACCTTATACTTGCATTTCAATAAATACAAACTCCCATATCTATCGAGATCATCAGTAAATATTATGAGGTACTAGTAACTACCTTTAGCATTTGGTCCAAAAGGTTAATATACATCAATATGTATGATCCGTAATAGAATAGTCACTCTCCCATTACATCTAGTGAAGATGATTTTGTCATATTTCACAACAAATAAGACTTGCATATTAATATTGGTTCAAGAACCAAAAGAGTCTATATAATCATCATATGGATTCTAGAAATGCATTTCTCATTTATGTTTTCTAGATGACAATGCTATAGGAATTTGATTGTTTGAGTCATCAATTCATTCATTATGTGTATGTGTGTCATACACATTTGTCTCTACAACTTTCAAGTATCGATTATGAGAAATCAGGAACTTCCATACAAGATCTCATCTTATAAAATGGTACATCAATATATTATTGTCCATATAAGATGCATGATTTTTCATCAATGGTAAGTACATACTATCAATTCATTACTTCCATTGTATGCCCATGAATGACAACTTCCAACTATAGTGGCATCAACCCTTGATTTGTATAGTTCTAGTTTACTTCTTATTGGGTCCATAAGTAGAGATCTCTCTTTCATTCTTCTTCCTTTGTCCCTTTAAGTGAAAAATGATAGACTCCTTTTACACTTACACTTCTCCTTATCTTGAGCGTTGAAGACTTGGATTTTTTCTTAGCCTTAGAACTCTTCTTGGTTGTGTCTTTTTCCTTGGACTCACTTCTGCTGATCACCATCACAGATTTGTCCTTCTTTATTCTTGATTTGGCATCAATAATTCCAAGCATTTCATAAACTAACTATATGATTCAGGAAACGATTGTAGAATCATACATGTGTCTGACTCTTGACCTAAAAGAAATCCCAATCTTTCCACATGCTCAATCATATGGAGCACATGGGGATCTACTAGATCTCCCTCTGTCAGTTTGCACTCATATAATGCTTTGAAAACATTATAACTTTCTTGCTTTACATGATTCTTTAAGATGTGTTACCATCTCAAGAGTTTCCATGTTTTTCATGCTACTCATTCTACTCATACATCATACATACATTATAGCACAAGGTACTCAATGTCTACGACATCATTGGAATGGTTCAAGTAAGCATCTATTTCAGTCTTAGGTGCATTTAGAGTGGGTTCCTCCTGCTCTCATCTTTCAAGGACATAGATCTTTCGCTCACTAGTGAGAACACTTCTTAAAGCCCTAGACTAGACATGGAACATTATCCCTCTTTGTCCTTCTCAAGGACTAATAGAAATAAGAAAAATTTTGTGTTTTACATTAGATTATACAAAGAAATATTGCAACTTTTCAAAATATTTTATTTGTTTGATTTGATAAGTTAATGATATTAATTAGGACTTAATTTAATTATCACTCTCACTATTTTTTCAAATTGATAACCCTTATGTATCAATTTTGGAAGATATCATTGTACAATCTTCTAGTGACCCAAGATCTAAAACAATTGAATTATTACCCACCCAACACCAATGTCCATAATCAATATTAAGGTAGACAACTTTTGCCAATTGCATCATATGCAATTCTCGGATTGATGATATGCCCAAAACCCTTCCATAGTCATTTGCATGCCTCTAGTACTTAATCCCATTACGTACACTCAGTTAAGCTTGACCAAAAAGCCGACAAGATAGAATAGGTACCCTACTTGGGAAGAACCTACATATCTACCATCACACTTCCAAAATATGGACAGAGCACCATACTTGGGCGTAACCTACGCTTGGTTGATTAAGCTTTTCATGTGTGTTTCTATTGAAAGAATATAAGACTTAACATTATATTGATGGATTTTATATATAAATATACATATACATATCCAATCACCACATACTTAATACACATCATATATATGATATAACCACAAATGAGAACATGCAGTAATTAAAATATACAAGCGATGGTTATGACCATACTATTGTAATTCCTCAAAGCCACAAGGAATTACTATCACCTGGGGTCCACATCATATACAACCTTTTTATGATGAATATTTGTGCTTGAACCAATCTAGGTTGATCAGTTCAACTCTTGAATCTATTGGATCGCCGCTTCGTTGCTCAGTTGGGCTCTTGAAGCGGTATTTTGGTCTCAGGTTCACTGATGTCTAGACTCCTTCATCTAATCGGTTGGGCCACTAGTTGATTAATTCATCCTCTTATCGTCTATCATGCTCGATCCTTCAGTAGATCAGTTTGTCTCACAAACTGGTCTATGCATTTGGTGTAGAATGTCTTCTAACAATGAAATTAAAACTATCCTATTTCTAATTACATTGTATAAAGGAAAACCTTGAGTTGTGTTCGAGGGGAAATAGGAAGAAGAGCATTAATTTATATTTGGAAAGGAAAGAGAGGCTCGATATAAAAACTAAGATATGAATAGGAATAAACAAACACAACCATGCACACACAGATATAGGGTTATTGGTCATAACCATTCTAAACATCCACCATCTAGACTGATTTTGGGGCGACGCATGTAAATTGTATATATATATATATATATATATTTGTTGAGTCATATGTAGAATTTAATTATATATGCACATTAACAAGTTTAATATGCATGTCATATGTAATAAAATAAATCTGATCATATCCATTTAAATCCAAATACACTATAAATTGACGTGGCTTTGATACCACTATTGGGAAATTTGAGTGACAAATAAGGCAGAAGAAGCAAAAATTTAAATCTTGATTTCCCTTAACAGCAAGATCGCATCAACAACAATGTCTCTAGGAAGAAAGGTAATAAGAGTTATACCTAATCCTGGAGCAAGTCCAGTGACAAATGTTGATGTTGTACCATTCTTCTTCTCCAAGAAGTACTGAGCTTCTTCTTCAGGCAGTAGCATGCTCCTTCTTCAACAACACTCAAATAGTCATCAACAACCACCTCCTGGTTTAGCCACCACATATAGTGGTTGATAGAGTTCTCCTAGTGTTGAAGCCTCCCACCTCTTGGGAAGTTTGCACAGACCACTGAGAACTCCACGTTGCACTTCCAGAGCCAACATGAATGAGCTGTCCCTTTAGAGTGTCAATCTTCTAGAGTTGATACACTCTCCCACAATTGTCTCTCCCTTGCTATCCCTCCCTTTACCGGGTAGGACTTTCTCGAGCTCTTTGTTGGTTACCAAAACTAGAGAGGACCACAATTATCAGAACAACAATTGTATTCTAAGAAGCCCCCAGTACCCTACTATTTATAAGAAAGGCCAGGGTCAAGGTTCCCAATCTATGGGGGAGTTGAAGGGGACTGATTCATAAATTTTCTAGGAACCTGTGCACGGTGAACCTGCCGGTTCACACACCAAACCAGTTGGTTCGTGCATGAACTACTCTGGTGTGTGTCATGAACCTGTCAGTTCATGTAGGCTTCTATTTTGAATCTCATTGGTATTCAATGTATGATTCATGCAAAACATGACGTCAGCACCAATCATTGATCCAATCGAATTGACCATTGAACCGGGCGGTTCATCCCATGAACTAGTTGGTTTAGACCTATGAACCGGTTGGTTCACAATGTCAACCGATCATTTCACACCCTGGTTCATCCATTGATCATCCAATTTAGATTTCAATGTACCTGACAATCTAACCTATCAGTTCAATACTTGAACCGGTCGGTTCAGAGTCCAGTCAGTCAATTTTGAATCTTTGTTCTTTAATTGAATATCTAAACACTTTTAGTAATGAATCTGGACATCATTCATGAAAAAACTCCTTTAATCCAAGTGTATAATGTGCATGTGACCCTATAGGTCCAGAATTACGTCAAAAGTGAATGTCCATAACTAACTTATGACATCACAAGCAATGAACGACATCTCAAAACACATCATTTCTACCCAAGTAATTCATAGAGTTGGAGAACAACTTTAACCTACAATTTGGGATTAGTGTTACCATGATCATATAGTTCCTTTATCTATGATATCCAGATAAATAGAGGCATGGAATCTTCATCCTCTCAATGTTCAATCCATGTTCCTTCAACTAGATCAGATTGGTTGAGATGGATGTGACCTCAAATATCACATATTGAGTCACATGAGTATGGCCATACATTTCTCAATTTCACTTATAAAGAGGCTCTGGATATCAATCTCTGTAGGATGGAAAAATCCCATCAACATCATTCACACTCAATCCTCATGTGTTACAATGCATCGGAGCATAACTTCTTTGGCAACCCTTATTCAGGGTCACGGTGGATGATGTCCAAATACATGAATGACATGCGATAAATGTAGTGAATTTAGGTCTAATAACCACAATAACCACTTATCACTATGAGAGTTGATTTTGACTACCATTCCATGGTTTTCATGTATCTATCTCGTGGTGGGTCTATCTGATACACTTTTCTCTAACATGTACATATGTGTTTGACTTGATATCACATATCATGACGAATGACAAGCTGTAATCAGTCAACACAGAGACTAGTCTTATGTATTATTGTTATCTATTTTGCTTCCATAGTAATATCTGACTATAGACATAACAAGAATGTATATACTCTTAACATTTGTATGATCTCATTGTTCAAGTCACGTACTTGAAGACATATGTCAATGAGTCACATCATTCTTTATACATCTAATATGTTTGTATCATCATCTCATATTGATATAAACATAATAGATGGAATTACCTTTATTATTATCATATCAGGTATTTAATGTCACAATCCAATTATTATATGATTGTCTCTCTGGCCATACATACCAACACCAAGTTCCTTATATACATGCTAAGAGTGTCAATAAGTGCATTTCATATAACATTATTTATTATGGGAAATAGTTGTAATATAATATGTCTATATTTGATTTAAATGCAATAAGATACAAGATGAAGCCCTAAAATAGGGTTGCATCATACACAACACTGAAAGGAAACTTATAGACACTGAAAAGTCTAACAAATTCTCCAAGCATTCAGAAAAAAATCCAATTTATGACAATTATCTAGTTATTTTTAAGTTCATTAAGTTAAGCATATCATAATAGTTTTAGCCATCATTGGTAGCATTTAATGAATAGATTATCCGATATGAATCATTTCAAAGTCACATCCTATTGCAAAGGTAATAATTCAAGATCTAAGCATTTACAATCAA
The DNA here is from genome assembly GCA_963693085.1 of Alisma plantago-aquatica. Taxonomy (NCBI): domain Eukaryota; kingdom Viridiplantae; phylum Streptophyta; class Magnoliopsida; order Alismatales; family Alismataceae; genus Alisma; species Alisma plantago-aquatica. Next base: position 470,105,157 of record OY856410.1, read on the forward strand.
GATATAAAAATAACTTCAACTTTGTCACACCCCACTAGTGGGACCAAGAACTTATTCTATAGTTCTAAAATTGAAGTCCACATAAGACATGTCTACCAAACAAGACTATTCAAATAACAAGTAAATTCATATCGTAATTGGAATGGTTGTCAAATACCAACATCAATTAGTTGTCAACATTTAAGATCATATTCCAAACCTAAAAGATAAAAATATGGAAAAGAATTATTTTTATAAAAGCATGATTAATTTACATAACATGAAACATTTTGAACAATTGGGAACTTATAAGCTTGCAATAAAATGAATGTAACAAATAGTTAACACAAATTCTACAATTTGTTTCACCTTTGTTCATTTTCCATGAAACTCTTGCCTTGTACCTCATCAAGAAGAAGTCTCCACACCTGATTCTCATGTCAATGACTCACCATCATTATATTAGGGTTTAGTCGGCACCAAAAGATACCATAAATAGACCTTGGTCCACTATAGGGTTTCCTAAAGTGGCTCAAGTCCTTATCTCAGGTGCGAGAGATAGGAACAAACATAATATAATACCACATATCATCATACATTCTCATGTTTCATAATTTGCAACTCATCAAAGTTTATTTCTCATGGACATTGACATTCACATCAGAGGATTTACGGCTAGAATAACACCAGATGACTCACTCCTAAATTTCTGGTGGTCTAACCTTTGGGGTCTCAATACACACTCTAGAAATCATTTTCACAATTTTTTTCGTAATATAAGAAGACACATTTCATTTCTCCATTATGGACTTAGGTGGAAACTCATAGTGTACAAGCACCTAACTATTTATTTTCATCATTTCACTTGTTACGTAATCCTTTTACTCATCTGAATGATAATTCAAATCATCATTTATCAAGTGTGTATATTCTCTAACAATTAGAATGACATGAATTAGATTAGGTTTAACAAGAAAGGCAATAATTAAAAGAATAAGCATAGAAATCTATAATTCACAACATATATACTTCTTTCCATTTCTACATCATTTCACATAAGTCATCATTGATGGTCTATCATCCTGATACCTAATCTCATATCCAAAATTTACCCTAAATAGGTATATAATAATAATTCAATCCCAACATACTTATTATTAGATCTTTCCTTATCACATTTTGCATCAAATATTCATAGAGATGTGGGAACCACAACAACATAAGAAAACATCTTGTATCATTCTTCATGCTCAAAATAGGTTCAATATTTATCTATACTTATTCCATCCAAATTTGAATATACATAATTTAATCTCAATGCATAAACGTGCATAAAACATTTGATACTCCTCTTTTACTATTTAGTAATACAACTACTATTCAACACATATTTGATTTCATCTGAAATGCATCAAAATAGACCATTCTCATAATACAAGTATTCGAACAGAAAATTCAAATCCAAGAATGTATCCTTATGAATATATTCACATACTTGAACTTCATCTTTTAATTGATAAATTACATTTATGTACATTCCTTTATCCCTCATCTGAGAGAATTATTCATTATTATCACACAACTCATCATATTCAGGTTAGAGTTCGGTACTTAGATCAACCCAGATAACTACTTATTTTTCTCCCACGCTACATTTGTTAATCTTAACTTCTTTCATTTAATGTTCATTACATTATTGGAGTTCATCTAATGTACAATGTTTTTCCCTCATTGACATTCATTAAAGTCTATTTTTGATGTATTTCTTTGACTTTTGGTTAGCCCACATAAAATTAAAATAAGTAGATTATAGATTTTGTCATACTCTATTTCATTATTCCCACCCATGGATTATCAACACCATTCATTTCACTCTTGTCCATTTTTTTTTATTTAGATGAACATACCATGTCATTGACTTCCAATGGTATTCTAGTAATTAACAAAAATCCTTCAAAATCTGATAAACTACTAACTATAGGAAAATAGATCAGATTAGGGTTACATCTTCTTACCTCTTAATATCTCAGCATCTACTCAATTCATTATTATGTGACGTGTATAAAATAATTGCATTTGTGTGATCTCTAATCTTTATTCTATAAATTATACTGGAATATATGCATTAGAGTTTGATCATCTGTAAAGAAGTGAAATCACCACCTCCTTACTAATTACAATAGTAAACAAAATCCAATAGCATTGGAAATTTTTTTTTTACTATATTCAATTTAATAAAGTGTACATAAAAATTTCCCCAATATGGGTGTACATGCTTTATACAAAAATAGGATCTAAATCGAGGGAAATTATACTACAACAATATGTCTCCAATAAAAATAACTTAACAAATAATTTAATGAGAGAAGGATGAACTCCATTTCCTAGTAATAGGTTGGTTCACCATCCTCCTATTGTGCACTCTGATCCTAACCTGGGCAGTTGGGATCACCTAGCAAGAGGAGAGAAAATGTATGTGTCAAATAAAGAATAAGGACAATTATAAACTAAAGTAGGAAATAATAAAGATTCACTATGCTAAGAGGGTCAAGAATATGAGGCAAGTAAAACAAATAAGAATTTTTGCCCAGTTAAACAATAATAAGTTGCATGCATGATTAAATGTGACTACATTAAACTAATATAAGGCTGGGGAACCTACAAGACCTCAACCTCTGGGTGAGGGAGAATAACACATTCCCAAACACCTGAATATATATGAATTGGGGAGAATTATGACATTCCCCTGGGGAGAGTGGTGACATTCCCCTGGCTCATGCCCAAAACTATGAGTGGTTTGTACTCATGTACACTACATTAGTTAATTAGTCATTTTCATCATCATGCTAAAGTATTTGAATGGTGGATATAAGGAATTTTAAATAACTTTGCAAATGGGGTCCAAAACCCTAGAATAATTGAATCAAAAGTGCCACAAGAAGGCAATAAAGAGGATAAAGGCTAAGCAATGCCTCATAGGAAATATTAGAATGGATAAAATATTCCCAACTTAGGGTTTAGAATGCACATACATACCTCACTTGAGATTCCTAGAAAATATCTTTAATCAATTAAGTATGTCCAATGTACTTTTGTCCTAGATACAAGTGTTTATCACAAGAATTAGGGTTTATAAAGCATATTATGTGAAAAACCCTAATTTTTGAACATTCTATGAAAACCATTGAATTGGGACTCAAATCTAGGACCAATCGATTACTTAGATTCTCCTGATTAAGAAAACATAATTATTTCTTAAATTTGGAGTTAAAATGAATTAAATATATATTTTAAGTCATGTTATATAATTAAAATGGTTTATTAAATAAACATTGAAATAGGGATACACTCAAAAACTTTAAATTCGGCTTCTACATGAGAAATTCTTTCCAATGACTACTTATTTGTATTTTTCTGAGGTGGTATGCAAAAGTTATGAATTTTGCATTGTGGACCAATCAGAAATTATGAAACCATAGGCGTGACATTAGTTTCATTCGAAATAAATCTTGACATAAATGAAATGGGAAATATGAAATTGCCATAGGTGCACGTTACATGTAATTGATTATACAGTGTCAAAATAGTCATTAGGTCATAAATCAAATTTGTGCATTTGAGAAATAAGCCATCAGTGAAAATACCAAATTGCCCTTGTAGATCAAATCGTTCGATTCACTCTGTGGGGGATCCTTGGTCAATTGATTACCGGGTTTCTTTCTCCCCCATCAATGGGGATAGTAGCATATCAGGGCTCTCACGACCTCGCCTTGCATGAGGCTTCCCACTACTTCCCATGGGTCTGGTGTGATCATCCATCTCCTCACACCAAGACGAAGCCAATGACCCTTTTCTTCGGTTGGGAGGCCCACAGAAGCTCAAAAGCAGCTCCAGCCAAGGTTAGAACATGGGAGAAGTATCATGGAGGAAAACCACCAAAAAGGACTAAAAAATGCTAATCAAGCTTCCAACGACACACGTGGAATCAAGGCGACGCCAACTGAGTAGTTTGTTTGGATGAAGAAGTAGTAGGTGGCCCAATTGATGCATGCCGGTGAGGTTGTACACATTGATCTATAGGATACAATGATAGGGGTGATCGTAGGGTGATTGGGAAAAGTAAAAAGACATCAGGGAGTCTGGGGATGCTCATCGTGAACTCAATTTGTCAGTGGCACCGCATAGGGTCAGAGCTAGGTCTTCGTCGCTGGAGATGAGGAGTGAGCAGGTCGTGGAGACTTGAGGCACCAGTGAAGAAATTGAGGAACGAGGAGGATTGTGTGTGTCTTGAGGGTGCTCTACACAACCTTATATAGGTGGGAGAGGGGTTGAAGTGCCCTCTATAATTCGGCGACAGGCAGGAGAGTCGTTGCCCTAATGGGCGTTTGATGCTCAGGCCACGAGGGGGGTGAGTGATAGCTCATTTGAAACGGGTGAGAGAGATGAATCTGGAAGAACGCATGAAATGATTGAGTAAATAGGGAGAAAGCAGTAACCAATTGAAGAGCAGTGGAAACGGCTCTGACCCACGAATTAACAGGGGTACGGGATGTCCTCTGGGCCGTCAGATCGGCTTGGGGCTGACATATGATTAAATGCGGGTCGTTGGATTGTGCACATGCGATCAAAATAGCTGTTGTAATGCATGACAGTGAAAATATCTAAAATTTTAGGTTAAATGTGATGCATTAATGAAATTAATTGAAAACCATAGTTTCAATTTACACTAATCTTATAAAATCGATATTGAGGGTCAAACATGGTTCAAATGACCTAAAATTTGAACCATAGTCTAATATTAATGCCTATATTAATACTATGTAATTATTTTTTCATTTTGTAGAAGCTTTGGCCCTTAATCACCATATTGGAAATTAATATATATATATATATATATATATATATATATATATATATATATATATATATATATATATATATATATTAATGCATTTTTAAAGGGTGAATTAATACAAATCTATTTTCTTAGAAAATCATTTAATTTGAGATTATTATTATAAATTAATTCAATAGAAATGTCCCAAATCCTACTATCCTTTTTAATGCTTTAATAACAATTTAGAGGAGAGAGGATAAAAGAGGGTGAATATCTCATTAATTAAACTCAATTTCACATTAATTCTTATGTCTTATTCCACAGAGCCACAATTACTCTAAATTAGCATATCTACTCATTATCTCTCATAATTGTCCAACTTGATTATTAGACTCTAACTAACACATAATTTGAGATATTTGTGCAAACACCCATTCATTGTCATGAATGTGGAGAAATGTAGTTCAAGCCAACAACTATAGCTCAAATTCAACATTGAGGCCAAAGGGGATAGAAAAAGATAGGAAAATTTAGGGAAAAGTCTAAAAGGAAAATAAGGAAATTAAGGATGAAAATGGGTAAAATTGCAATTGAAACCAAGATTCAGTATGTTATAGCACTCCACCCCTTAAAGAGGATTTCGTCCCCAAAATTTCAACAAGAGGGAAGGGTGAATGCATAACATTCTAACACTTAGCAACTAAGTGGTTACCTCTAATCTAAGGTACTTCACATGCTCTACTCATAAGTCTGGTTTTACTAAGGTTTCCACTATTCATGTTACCTTTTATCAAATATAACACACTTAGCATTTGTGTCTTATTAGCATTATCTCCATCACAAAATTACATCCTCATTATTATGCTATTAATTGTGTCAAGTTATATTCACATTGTTGTCAAAAGAATTGTATCTCAACATTATGTACAATTCATCTGTATTTCTCATTACTAATTAAGAATTTTAAGCCCAATTAGGTTTTACTAAATCATCTCAATATTTATTAATGTATTAGGTCACAATCATTAATACCTTGAATTTTATTATCCATTATCCTCATATTACCATCATGTAGAATTTTCACAGATTATTTTGTAAGAAATAGATAATATTATGCAACAAGTTATTAAGTCTAAATAAAGTCACATTAATTTCTAACACCTATATTACACATTATCACATCACTTTTCATACTCACATTAATGTAATCACTAACCATTATATCCTTTTTACACTGAATATTATAAATTATACATTTAACACCACATTCATCATTCATAGTTATTGTAAAATTATTAATCATGCTTATGTTAATCCAATCACTCCTTATCACATTTGAGTCATTACATATATTTAGGTGAATAGGATGGAACATAATACATTTTAATGAATTGATTCATATACCAAGTAATGATTAGGTGATTATCTATCATTTAGGTGTATCAAGTGTATTATTGATGATGACACCGAATGTCACTAATGTATCATGAAGGCATTAAGGATATGTATATATGTTAAGGTTAGATGATTACATCTTAAGTCTTAGGTCAACATGACCATTACATGTTATGCATTGTTAGAATGCATTAGATATATTTATCTTACGCACCATATAATTAGGGTGACATGGTCAACATTATGTGTGCACACACTTAGTGAGTTACTCATATTAAGTATTTGTTGGGGTTCAAGCATATGAAATATTTATTAGGTGACTTAAGATATAATCATTTGTATATAAACAAACAAGCTAAATTATAATTATAATTTTTTTGGTAAAAACTAATAAGATAAACTCACTAATCTCTTGTCTATTGAGTTACGGTTTCTAATTCCAAAGTGGCTAGATTTTTCTATGTACAGGATTCCATCCCCCTAAAAAGGGGGTTTTGTCCTCGAAATTGGGAAATCCAAATATATCAAGGTAACACTACTACACCCCTTAAAAGGGTTGACCTACCAAGTCAAACCAAACTTAAGGTAAAAGAGTGATTCTAATTAAACCAGGTATAAGAACCAACACTCGATTGTTTTACTATTCACTATTACTATACTTCAAAATGTAGTATAGGGTAGACTACCCTAAACATGGATCTAAGTATAATATAGGGAACTTATGGGTCACAAGGTGATTTTTTTTGGGTAATCAAATCATCACATTAGGTTTTCTAACACTAGTACAATATTGGTCTGCAGCGTCGGTTTTTTGAAGCCTGCAGCGTCACTTTTCAAGCGACGCCTAGGTGGGCGTCGCTACAATATTGCGACGCTATAGAGGTAGAAAAACCGACCCTAGAGAGGTACAAAAACCGATCCTAGAGGGAACAAAAGCCAACCCAAGAGAGGTAAAAAAATTGACCCAAGAGAGGTAAAAAAACTGACCCAAAAGAGGTAAAAAACTGACCCAAAAGAGGTACAAAAACCGACCCAATAGAAGTACAAAAACTGACCAAGGAGAACTTGCTGGGTCGGGTTTTTATAACCGACCCTAGAAGTCTTCAAATAGATGTAGAATTTTGGGATGAACGTACTCGGTCAGTTTTTGTATATAACCGACCCAAGAAGTATCTATTGGGTCGGTTTTTCTCCATAAGCGACCCTAGAAGTCTTCAAATAGCTGTAGAATTTTGGGATGAACCTATTGGGTCGGTTTTTGTATATAACCGACCCAAAAAGTATCTATTGGGTCGGTTTTTCTCCAAAAGCGACCCTAGAAGTCTTCAAATAGCTGTAGAGTTTTGGGATGAACCTACTGGGTCGGTTTTTGTATATAACCGACCCAAGAAGTATCCATTGGGTCAATTTTTCTTCATAAGCGACCCTAGAAGTCTTCAAATAGCTGTAGAATTTTGGGATGAACCTACTGGGTCAATTTTTGTATATAGCCGACCCAAGAAGTATCTATAGGGTCGGTTTTCTCCATGAGCGACCCTAGAAGTCTTCAAATAGCTGTAGAATTTTGGGATGAACCTACTGGGTCGGTTTTTGTGTATAACCGACCCAAGAAGTCTATATGGACAGTTTTCTTGAATAACTGACCCGAGAAGTTACATTTTTTTTTAAACAAAAATTCTGCAGAACCAAAAATCTTCAGTACAACAACCTGCAAAACAGAATTTGCTTTACGCAATTCAAAACCTACAATAGAAATAGACTTGCAAATGCAATGATGCAAGCCAAAAATGCATTCCAAAGCCATTTGCTAACTTTTTTGTCCAATCCTTTTTGAATTGATGTATCAATCTCCAAACCACACACATTCATAACAACAATTATTCACATATATTGAGTTGAGACATCTTCATACACAACACTTACTAACATTCTTGCAAGTCTAAGATAGATTCATTCAAATGAGACATATAACACATACTAACATTCATACACATAGCACATACTAACAACAATGATAGATTGCAAGTTTAAAAGTGATATTAAATTTAATGTCATATACAAAAAGTAATTTTTGATAGAGTTTCAAATCTACATACACAAATGAAGTTATGAATTCAATCCAATGCTATAGTGACTTCATTAAGAAAAGCATCTGACCATTCTTCTCGGAATTCATTTAACCCATCAAGTGTGTAAGGATGAGTTGTAAAGATCTGCAAAAAAAAAGCACATGCTCATATATATTTTATAAAATGATGCAAATCTCACTTGTAAATTTATGATGTTATTCTTTATTAATTACCTTATCTATACTCTGAATGTCTAGTGATGCTTCTTTGAAAATAGTTTGCATATACTTCATTATGTAGTAGCCACAAGCCCAGTCATTATTTTGTATAGGAAACTACAAATAAAGAATTATACTTAATATTAGTAAACTACTACAAACAAAGTTGAAATAAGACTATAAGAGAGTTAACATATAAAATTTGACATTAATACATTACTGTAAGAGTTGTACATATATGACTAAGCAGTCAAAGTAGTTACCTTGACATTTTTCAAAGTCAGTGTCTTTAATTTTGTGGGTATTATTCCTCCACCTTCACGATAAGCCTTTAAACCCCTATCAATCAATTTGATTATGATAGTTGTCAAAATAGAAATTCTAAGTATAAATATCATGTTGAAGCATAACAATTGATGTTATAGAAACTAAATTTATGCTTACTCAGTAGTTGGCAATCTCAGTTTGTGACCCATTGTTGTTTTTCCCATTGGGTCAAGATAATAGAAAGTCATCAGTTTTGGGACAACCACCACTAGTTCCCAATGTCTAGATCTGAGTAAATTTATATTGAAAACAAAAATTAGAATTATAATTTAGTCAATATTAGAATTCTATTGAATTATAATACTTACTAGACGTTAAAAGGAATCAGAATAATTTCCTTTCCCACACTACCAAAATATTTGAATGCAGTACTAAAGTACTCATTCACATCATCCATTTGTGTCTGCACTTGACTAGTGACTGAAGGAACTAAGAATCCAACATTTTTTATATCAAAGTTTGTCATCTTAGTATATAAATGGCTGTAAAACATTTGTGAAAGTTTGATATGTTACAAATATGCTAAAAATGTATATATTCGAGTAATCTATATTGATCAATTCTTACCTTATCCATACTTCTAATATAGAAGTATTTATCCAATCATACGGGAACAACTCAATAATATCATCAAGAAAAATAAAATTCTCAAAGTCCCTCCCAACTGCATCTTCTGTTAAATTGACCAACATATGTGATCCTGGGCTTTGGTTGGCTAAGTATCGAGCCAAACATTTACTTCTATTTCCCAATTCATTGAATGTGGCTTCTGGAATGAAAGAAGGCTTGGGCATAGGAGGACGACTAGTAAGATTTTTACTTTTTTCATTTACAAACTTGTTAATTAAATACATACTTATATTAAATGAGTTCATATATGTAGCTAGTCAAATATGAAAAACATGTAGATATACCTTTTCAATGATAACCAAGTGTCTAGGTCATCCCACCATAGCACCCTCTGCTTCATCAACTGTACCGTATTCAGAAGAAGGTATGGGTAGTGGTTTGTCCCCCATTATGTCATACACAAGATGGATGAACACACGACCAATGTCATCAGAAACTGATTGACAATGCAATGTACCACCGATGTTGTATACCTTACCCGCTGCTGTTGGTATGTATGCCTTAAGAGCCAATCATGGGATGATTGGTGGGATACATTAAGATTGATTTGATAAACAACAAAGGCAAGCTTCCAATTCTTTCTGGTTCAGTCATATGAGATAGTGATAGAACAGATTAAATGTATAGAGAATGACAGTACTCGATGACGTATGCTTTCAGGTTAAGGACCTGAATGATGAGATCATATGGATGCTAAGAGTTTGTACATTCTTGTTATGTCCCTAGTCGGATGTCATTGTGGAAGGTAGATAGACAGCAATGACACACAAGACTAGATTGTGGTGTTGGCTGATGATAGAATCTCATTAGTCATGATATAGAGATATCAAACCAAACACATAGGTACTTGTTAGAGAACAAGTGTACCAGACAGACCCACCGTGAGTTTGACACATGGAACCATGACATGGTAGTCACAGTCAGTACTCACAGTGATGGTGGTGAGTGTGATTCTTTGACCTGAAATCACTACACTCAACACTTGTTGTTGGGCACACTTTGACATCATCAAACGCAGTCCTGAAACATGGGTTGTTATAAAGGTGATGATTGGGTGGATTTGACACATGGGGCTTTTGAGGGGTGAGTGATAGATATGGGATTTGTCCCTCCTGAGGGAGTTTGATATCATTGGCCACTTGATGAGTAGGATTGAGAAAGGCATGCACGCATGTGTGAATCAGTATGTGATATTGATGTCATACATAACTCTTCCAATCTACTCTGAGATCAAGAAAGTGAATGAACGTTGACAGGATGACTGTTTCATGCCTCGAGTTCATTCGGGATATCAGTGACAAAGGAATTATACATTCGCTATAACACCATTCACGGATTGTAGGATTGAAAGTTGTTCTCCAACTTTCTACTTTCACTTGGGTAGCACTGATGTATGACTAGGAACCGCTCTTTGCTTCTGAGATCATAAGTGTTATGGACTTTCACTGCCAACGTGAAATGGACCTGCAGGGTCACACACATAGGATTTAACCTGGAAGAGGAGTTTTGTCCACAAGCAATGTTTAGATTGATTACTAAAAGAGTTTAGTAGTTCAATTAAACACTCAATTAATTGATAGCTCAATATCATAATGTTCAAGGTGTTGGACACATTGATTGGAGTATCAGATTGATTGAAATCACAATTGACTGATTCTGCACAACCTGCACTCCCAACCAATCGGTTCATGTGATGAACCGGTCGGCTGAGCTTGGTGAACTGGTCGACTCAAGAGTTGAACCGATCGGCTCAAGATCAGGGTGAACCGATTGCTTCAAGTGTTGAAACGATTGATTCAACTGGTGCAACCGAGCAAGTTGGGAAAGTAAGATTGGTGAGAATTTTCCTTTCGTTTCAATTGAACAATCTGATTGGGGAATAGGATTGGTATTTGATACCAATTAGAAACAAAAGAAGGAAAGTCAATTGAGAACTGACCAGGACTACCAACAGAGCAGTTCACTTGTGAACCGACCGGTTGAGGTGTCCCAACTGACCGGTTCACTTGTGAACCGACCGGTTCAGGTCCCCAACCGACCGTTTCAGTTGTGAAACGATCGGTTCAGGTTGCGAGTTGGTTGTTTTGTGGAAAATCTCGAACCCTTCTACTCCTGCTTTTAGTCCCGCATTTCCCGGGATGGAGAACCCTATCCCATGACCCTCCTATATATAGGGGTATTGGGGGCTTCTCAAAGTACAACGCAGTGCAACCAGTTGCTCTACAAAGTTGTCGTTCTCTCTGGTTTTGGTAACCGAGAGAGAGCCCGAGCAAGTGCTACCCGCAAAGGGAGGTGCAGCAAGGGAAAGACAACTGCAGTTGCAACTGGAGGCAGGAGAGTGTGTTGGCGACTAGTACATCAACAGGAGGGTGCGACTCCTTCCAACTCCTTGTGGGACAAGGAGTGTGGAGTTCTAGGTAGTCCGTGTGGACTACTTCAGAGGCGGGAGGTTTCTGCTGCTCAGGAGGACAACTGTCATCTGACAGTCCAGTGAGATCAGGAGTCGTCAGTCCCGGTGTGACCAGGAGCTGCACAGACACCGTCGAAGACCGGAGTTGAAGACCGCACAAGGCGCGAGGTATTGTCACCGAGCAAGCCTCGGGACAAGGTATGATTCCACAAACCATCCTTTCCTATTGTATAGACGTTGATGTGTTTCCTTGTTCCGGGTTTGGGGAGAGAATTTTTGTTTCCACTGCCATCTCTGCCTCCCCTACAACCCAACAGTGGTATCAGAGCCACGTCAACTACTCTATATTTTAGGAATATTGATATGATCAATTTTGTTTTGTCGCCTTTATTTATTGCATACGATGCGAATAAAATTGGCTTTATGCATGTCCAATCCTAAATCCACAAATCCCAATTACATATATGATATGTATTATTAATGCACTCGATACGCATCGCCCTTAATTGAGTTTTCTGGTGGATGTATAGCGTGATTATGGCCAATAAACCCTATCTGTGTATGGTTGTATGTGGTTGCTTGCATCTCAATATGCGCACCGATCTTCCTTCTCCTATTCATGATGTAACTCGAAATAATTCGAGATTTCTTTCCTACCTTTGCTCGCCTCGAATGTAACTCGAGGTTTCTCTTTTTACAATGTAAAATAGGATAGATTTTTATTTCTTGTTATGTCAAAGAATGGAGGAAAATCGAGACGACAGCTGAAATGATCGGTTCAAGGCGTGAACCAATTGGTTGACGTTCCAGACGATCGGTTCAAGGAGTGAGCCGATTGGCTAATGACCAGTTTGAGGAGCAAGACGAGCGGGTGGCGGCCATGATGAGATGCACAACGACTAGGCGAACCGATCAGTTGGAGGAGCCAACCGATCGGCTGGTGGTACCCAGACGACCGGGCCAGGACGAGCAAGTCATTCATGTGATGAGTTGATCTACTCAGAAAGGCAAAGCACAGAGTTCATCTTGTAAAGGTTGCATGTGATGTAGACCTAGATGACTGTGATTCCTCTTGGCTCGAGGAATCACATTAGGATGGCCATAATCATCGCTTTTATCATTTTGCATGTTTTCTGTGGGATATAGCATGTATATGATATGTACTATGTATTGTGGTGATTGGATATGTATATGTATATAAAACCATATCCCTCATTAAATATTAAGTTTTAGATGCCTTCCAAATGCGACACACGTGAAAAGCTTGATCGACCAAGTGTGGGCACGCCCAAGCGTGGTGCACCGTCTATCTCGTGGAAGTGTGAAGGATGAATGTGTGGGTCTGCCCAAGCAGGGTGCATATTCATCGTGTTTGCTTTGGGTCAGACTTAACAAGGTGACCTAGATAGGATCTAGCACCTTGTGGCATGGAGATGATCATGGCAAGGAGTTGCATATGGTATCTTATCAAGAGTTGCATATGATGCAATTGGCAAGAGTTGCCTACCTGAGAGATCTATGTTGTGGGTGACAGCCCTAGCTGGTCCATGACTTAGAGGATTTCAGGATCTTGCCCACTAGAAGGTTGTACACTGCAATCTTCTGAATTGATGGTGAGGGCTATCAATTTGAACTAAAATAGTGGGAGCAATAATTAATTAAAGGCCTAATTATATCGTCAAATTTTCAAATCAATCAAATAAGTCAAAAAATAAGTTTTTGGACTAAAATTGCATATTTTCTTTTGTAGTACAAATGACGACAAACAACAATCACTTCTCTTTGTGACCGGTCCTTGAAAAGGACAAGCTGAATGGGACAAACTTCCATGACTGGTATCGGACATTGAAAATTGTTCTCACTCAAGAGCGTAAGCTCTATGTCCTGGATACTCCAATTCCAGAGGAACCCGCTCCTAATGCACCAAAGGCAGAAAGAGATGCTTACAAGAAGCATTTTGATGATGCCATTGTTGCAAAGTGCTTGATGTTGTGTTCTATGAACCATGAGTTGCAGAGACAGCATGAGAACATGGGTGTCATTGAGATGATTCAGCATCTCAGGAACATGTATGAAGATCAGGCACGGAAAGAGAGATACAATGTTTCTAGGGCACTGTTCAAGTGTGTCATGATAGAAGGAGATCCAGTTGGTCCTCACACACTCAAGATGATTGGGTATGTGGAGAACCTGCAGAGACTGGGATTTCCACTGAGCCAAGAGTTGGCTACTGACGTGATACTGCAATCGTTTCCAGAATCCTATAGTCAGTTGGTGATGAACTACAACATGAATAACTTTGATAGGCCACTGTCAGAGTTGTTGGTCATGTTGAGGACAGCCGAGATACAGATGAAGAAGGACAAGCCCAAGTGTGTGATGGTGATCACGGGCAAGAAAGGCAAGTCCAAGCACAAGGGCAAGGGCAAAGCTAAGAAAGGTTCTGATGCTAGCCAGGAGCCCAAGACATCTTCAGCTCTCAAGGCCAAGGGAGGCGTGACCAAGAAAGGAAATTGCCACCATTGTCAAAAGCCAGGACATTGGAAAAGGAATTGTCCTCTCTATCTGGAAGAACAAAAGAAGAAGGAGGCGGTTGATGTCTCCACTTAAAGGTGTCATGAAAGTAAACTTGTAACACTTTTTGAGGTATATGATACCAAGATGTAAAGTGTAATGCACTCATAATTGGGACAAGTTTTGCCGCCATAGATAGGAGTACTTTAGTTTATTTCCAACCTATAACGCATGTAATACAGTTATGAACTGCTATTTCATTTTTGCCAATAGATAGAAACACTTTATTTTGCATATTGTATGACAATGATGGCAATTAATAAAGTTGATGTTTCAATCTTAAAGATATGATCTTTGTGGCAATGCCTTATTTATCTTGTGGTATTTTATATGCATAAGATAAAATGATACCTAAAGTTACTGATAACTCAAACAATCAAATTAGCATCAATCATGAGAAATTCATTTCTAGTTTCCATGTGATGGATAAATCTAGACTCTTTTGGTTAGAGAACCAGTAAGAGACATGAATATCTTGGACATGATTAATCAATCTTCACTAATGGTAGTGGGAGAATGATTATCCTATTAGGTATGATGCATGTGATGTATTTACATACCTATTGGAACAAATGATAATACTTCAAATGGTGTTTAGAGAAATACCAATATGAATATCTTGAAGTGTTCAGGATTATCATAGATGAAGTACAAATTTGGTAAAGTGTTAATTCTTGATGAGATCAATGAATGAAATATTTGGACCAAATGTTTGAGATCCTTATGAATGATTATGATAGTGTATCATAGTGAACTCATGACTAAGGCATGGTGATGTCTAAATCAAGAAGGAATCATACTCTAAATAGATAGAGAATGATTATCGAATGAATAAATTCTTCTTAATAAAATAATACCCCACACTAATAAAAGAAATTAAGAATCACAAGGGTTGTGAGTTCTTATATCCTTAAAAGATACACCTCAATTATCTATGTGATGAGTTGTTTATGTGATGAGTCAACTATCTAGATAAATATGTGGAACCAAATTTTGAGTTATGGTTTATGACCATTACATCCTAAATGACATCCATGTGAACCATAAGGTGTGACCTTGATGGTAGCACCCATTGGATGAAATCCATAAGTGCAAATGAATCTTAAAGGTTAAGATACATGGATATCATTTTGAGAAGGATGATGCTTGTTGGTTGCAACTTAATGACTGAGGCATTTGGCATATGGATACTAAAACCGCATTCCTACGAGGAATAAAACAAGGATGTGTACGTGACACAACCTATAAGGTTTATGAATCCACTAATGCAAATGAAGTCTATAAGTTATAATGGACTAATCAATGTGATTGATTGAGTAAAAGCACCTCAGAATTGGATCTTTACTTTGAAGATATACTCAAAGGGTTTGACTGATATGTCAAAGATAAAGAAGGGATCTGTGATTTAGTGGGAGTGTATTCACATTCCACATGTTGATGTGAAATGGAAATGTTCTAGAATGGAAATCCAAAAGTGGAAATTATCTTTAAGGAAGATAGAGATGTTTTCTATGTGATAGGAATAGAGATCTATAGAGATAGTTCTTGAAAACCTCTTCACCTGAAAAGAGAAAGCATACATTGGCAATCTGTACTGAAGGGTTCAGTATGCACAGATTTAGTGGGAGAATACTTGTCCATGGAGTTAGTATCCCAAAGCCAAGTGTCCAATTCTTATGAAGAATGGGAACACTAAGAATAGATATGGATCTATCATGTATGTAATCATCCCATTATCTTTCATGCATAGACATGGAAAGAATAAAATGCATTCATCATCTTGTATGTGCGACATGACAATATGATGTGCTCATCCTGATAACTCGTATGTGGGACATGATGAGTGGATGTCTATCTACTTCCAGTAAGGGTTACTGGAATACCATAAGAACTTGATAAGTACTTGAGAAGTACTAGTTCTATGGAGATAAGGAAGAGTTCAATGTAAAGAGTTACATTGATGCAAACTTCCGAAAGGACAGAAAATTAATTGCAAAATATACATAGGATGTATAAAAGTGAAAGTTTGTTGATAATTGGAAGTGTTCCAATAAAACCACTAAAAGGAAATGCCGAGTATCTATGCGTTAGAGAACATCAGCAGATACTATATGGATCTGGAAGTTCATGAGATGAACTTATAGATATTCCGCTCATTGATGAAAAGTATGGAATCATTGATCATGCAATGTGGCTGAAGGTTAGAAAAGGAATACAAGATCGCATATTAAGACAACTCCATCTCATAGTGTGACGTACAGTAAAGAGATGTGAGACATGCAATTTATACTGACTTTGGCAAGGTGTTTCCATTACTCACTATGTTCGCACTAGAGCACGGTAACATGTGGGACATGTTTGGAGATCACTATGAATATGATTCAAGGGTGATTGGCTCGCAGTGCAAGTGGGAGTCTGTTGGTATGTATGCCCTGATAGCCAATCATGGGATGATTGGTTGGATACATTAAGATTGATTTGATAAACAACAAAGGAAATCTTCCAATTCTTTCTAGTTCAGTCATATGAGATAGTGATAGAACGGATTGAATGTCTAGAGAATGACAGTACTCAATGACGTATGATTTCAGGTTAAGGACCTGAACGATGAGATCATACGGATGCTAAGAGTTTGTACGTTCTTATTATGTCCCTAGTCGGATGTCATTGTGGAAGGTAGATAGACAGCAATGACACACAAGACTAGATTGTGGTGTTGGTTGATGATAGAATCGCATTAGTCATGATATAGAGATATCAAACCAAACACATATGTACTTGTTAGAGAAAAAGTGTACCAGACAGACCCACCGTGAGTTGAACACATGGAACCATGACATGGTAGTCACAGTCAGTACTCACAGTGATGGTGGTGAGTGTGATTGTTTGACCTGAAATCACTACACTCAACACATGTCGTTGGGCACACTTTGACATCATCAAACACAGTCCTGAAACATGGGTTGTTATAAAGGTGATGATTGGGTGGCTTTGACACATGGGGCTTTTGAGGGGTGAGTGATAGATATGGGATTTGTCCCTCCTGAGGGAGTTTGATATCCATGGCCACTTGATGAGTAGGATTGAGAAAGGCGTGCACGCATGTGTGAATCAGTATGTGATATTGATGTCATACATATCTCTTCCAATCTACTCTGAGATCAAGAAAGTGAATGAACGTTGATAGGATGATTGTTCCATGCCTCGAGTTTATTCGGGATATCAGTGACAAAGGAATTATACATTCACTATAACACCATTCACGGATTGTAGGATTGAAAGTTGTTCTCCAACTTTCTACTTTCACTTGGGTAGCACTGATGTGTGACTAGGCACTGCTCTTTGCTTGTGAGGTCATAAGTGTTATGGACTTTCACTGCCAATGTGAAATGGACCTGCAGGGTCACACACATAGGATTTAACCTGGAAGAGGAGTTTTGTCCACAAGCAATGTTTAGATTGATCACTGAAGGAGTTTATTAGTTCAATTAAACACTCAATTAATTGATAGCTCAATATCATAATGTTCAAGGTGTTGGACACATTGATTGGAGTATCGGATTGATTGAAATTGCAATTGACTGATTCTGCACAACCTGCACTCCCAACCAATCGGTTCATGTGATGAACCGGTCGGCTAAGCTTGGTGAACCGATCGGCTCAAGAGTTGAACCGATCGGCTCAAGATCAGGGTGAACCGATTTCTTCAAGTGTTGAAATGATCGATTCAACTGGTGCAACCGAGCAAGTTGGGAAAGTAAGATTGGTGAGAATTTTCCTTTCGTTTCAATTGCCCAATTTGATTGGGAAATAGGATTGGTATTCGATACCAATTAGAAACAAAAGAAGGAAAGTCAATCGGGAACCGACCAGGACTACCAACCGACCGGTTTACTTGTGAACCGACCAGTTAAGGTGTCACAACCGACCGGTTCACTTGTGAACCGACCGGTTCAGGTCCCCAACCGACCGTTTCAGTTGTGAAACGATCGGTTCAGGTTGCGAGTTGGTTGTTTTGTGGAAAATCTCGAACCCTTCTACTCCTACTTTTAGTCCCGCATTGCCCGGGATGGAGAACCCTGTCCCATGACCCTCCTATATATATAGGGGTATTGGGGGCTTCTCAAAGTACAACTCAGTGCAACCAGTTGCTCTGCAAAGTTGTTGTTCTCTCTGGTTTTGGTAACCGAGAGAGAGCCCGAGCAAGTGCTACCCGCAAAGGGAGGTGCAGTAAGGGAAAGACAACTCCAGTTGCAATTGGAGGCAGGAGAGTGTGTTGGAGACTAGTACGTCAACAGGAGGGTGTGACTCCTTCCAACTCCTTATGGGACAAGGAGTGTGGAGTTCCAAGTGGTCTGTGTGGACTACATCAGAGGTGGGAGGTTTCTGCCACTCAGGAGGACAACTGTCATCCGACAGTCTGGTGAGATCAGGAGTCGTCAGTCCCGGTGTGACCAGGAGCTGCACAGACACCGTCGAAGACCGGAGTTGAAGACCACACAAGGCGTGAGGTATTGTCACCGAGCAAGCCTCTAAACAAGGTATGATTCCACAAACCATCCTTTCCTATTATATAGACGTTGACGTGTTTCCTTGTTCTGGGTTTGGGGAGAAAATTTTTGTTTCTGCTGCCATCTCTGCCTCCCCTACAACCCTACATCTGCCACAACATTGTACTCTGGAACCTCCACTGCAAGTTTACAGTTCATACCAACCTAGTTGAAATAATATAAGTTATATACAAAGCGGTAAAGCAGATACCTACTATATTATATATCATATCAATTAACATATAGAACAAACTTACTGCATATTGTTGTGGTGGTTCATTGGGAGTGCTCCCACAACCTTCTACAATTGGAGTATGAGCTTGTACCTCATCATATGAGAGACACACGGTTTGAGGAGGTTGAGAAGGTTGAATAGGATGAAATGAAGACAATATTTTTGCACTTTCTGTGATACTAATGCTTCAACCTCGTCATGTGTAACTGTACGACCTCTTCTAGATTCTGAAGGCCCATAATAAGTCTTGAATCCTATGCCAGCTCTTAATCCCCTAACACGACTAGGATGCTCTTTCGTACCAAGAGCAACTGATAGTTCATCCATGCGTCCAATTGGTATGAACTTTCCTTGTTTTCTTTGCTAATAGAGATCATCCTATTCATATTTAATGAAAATATTAAATCACAAACAATTATATATTATTAAATCAAATTTTGCGTGATTTACTCTTTAATTACTTAATTGTGATGAACTTACCATCTTTGTGCCACCTCCTTAGTTGCAGGGTTGGTAATTTCACCTGCTTTATTTTTTCTAGCATCAAGCCAAATTTTATAACGGGGTGGACGCTCAACTTGAGTTGTGCTAGACCCTTCTCCAGAAGAGATTTGTTTCTCCAGTTGTTCTCGACGCTGGGCATAACCAAGGGATCCCATGTGATGGTTATGCACATTTTTGGCCCGTCTTTCCTTTTGGGCCTTGTGAATAGCCTGATCATTTAAAATGAGGTATTGCAATTTACAACTTGGCAAACATATACATATATAAAAACACTAATTATATAAAAACATTCATATATATATATGCACAATCTTTATTACCTGAAACTCTTCTGATTTCCTTTGTGCAACAAATCTGTCCCACACCTCAGGATCTATAAAAATATATACGTCTGTTGCTTTCTTCTTTTGATTAGGATTATCTACATAATCCCTTTTGAGATAGGTCTTAAATGCCCTCCATCGTACACCACAACGCTGCAACAGTCTTTTCCTGTGGTCTTTTTCATTTAAATGAAAAACACCCTATATACAAATGAAGCAATAATCTTATTTCAAAATATATGTCATAACAAAAAACTGGAATCAATAAACAAAAAACAAGATAATATAGTATCAAAATTCAACTCACAGATATATCTTTCCAAAGGAGGTCTTTCAAGCTAATAGGAACATCATGCCAGTTTTCTATATCTATTGGCACCTTACTGCGTGTGGTTGCCCCTACATAATGCTTAAAAGCACTAGCGTGTTCCCCAATAGGTGCTCCTCCCCTTTCAAACTAGATTGGCAATTTCTCCCCTTTTTCCCTAAGCTCTTGCAACCGACACATCACTGTGGGACCTCTACTCTTCTTAACATCACCACTAGCATCCTCATGCTCATGATCAGAATGTTCATCTTCACTTGCCATTTTAGAACAACCTGCAAATATACATGATAAAAGAAAACATAAGTGATAATAAAAGAACAAGTGGTGATATATAATAAAATGTATACATGATAAAAGAAAATGTGTGCTTGAATGATAATACGTGCCTCTAGTTTTGGTTGAGTTGTTAGTCAAGTAAAATTCCTTCAGCATGGTCTTGACGTGTATATAAGTCATCGGTGTTAACTTCAACCTTGACACTTGGCAAACCAACTGAAAATGGGCTGGAATCATCATACTTTTTGTAGTATTCTTCTTCATTTATAGGATCCACAATAAATTGTCTTTTTCCATGAAGAACGACAGACCAATATTTATTTGCTAGGTCATCAATATAGAATACTTGTTTTGCTTGGTCTGCCATGATGAATGGTTCATCTTTCTCTCCAATTTTTTCAAAATTCACCAATGTGAAACCCAACTCATCCACTAAAACGCCTTTGTTGTTATCAACCCAATTACATCTAAAGATAGGAACTCTAAAATTTGTATAGTCCATTTCCCATATGTCCTCAATGATGCTGAAGTATCACATCTCAGCTTCGCGTGGTCTTTTTATCTTTGGCACTAGCAAAATACAACGAACAAGCTTTAACAGTGACCCCACTATTTTGAACTACACTACTTTCATCTTGACGTTTAGTGTAATATAAAAATCCATTTATGTCATAACCTTCATATGACATGACATCCATTTTTTGCTTAAAGGTGAGCCATTTTATGTTCTCAGCAACATTATTTGGTGATTCAGATAGCTGCTTAAATACTTTCTCTTCAAACCACCTAATAAATGTTCAATTATTCTCTCTTGCAAGCCACATTGAACTGGATCGCGGAAGATTTTTCTTGATAAGATCATTGTGTTCTGTGATGTAGCTACTAACTTCATCGATGTTGTGTAAAATATACAAATGTGCTTGTTCCCACAACTCACGACTAATTCCTTTCACTCATGCTCCCAGAGTTCCTTTGCCACAATAAGACTCAGTAATAAGATCATTTTTTAGATCACTAGAAGTTTCATTGGAATTCAAAAAATCGTTGCAAAAGTCCATCACCTCCCTAGCCACATAACCCTCAATAATACTCCCTTCAGGATGATAACAATTCCGAACATCACCTTTAAAAACACTCATGTAGCGTTCAAATGGATACATCCAATGTAAAAAAAATGGACCCAACATCTTCACCTCCCTTGTAATATGTACTACAAGATGAACCATGATATCAAAAAATGAAGGAGGAAAGTACATTTCAAGCTGACACATGGTAACAATTACATCATTTTGTAATTTATCGAGAGTATCGGGATGTATCACTTTGTTGCATATTTCATTGAAGAAGAAACAGAGTCTTGTCTGCAAACCTTACATGCTTCGTCAATATAGATCGAATAGCCACAGGTAAAATTTGTTGCATTAAGGTGTGACAATCATGAGATTTGAGACCTTTGGTAAACTCTGGACTACAACGGTTCTTGATAGACATCCAACTTCGATCCATTTTCTAGATCACATTAAAATTAATTATCAAACTGAGCATTTAATATTGACACTATAAGTTGTAAGGTTTTTTTATAGGAAATTCATTACTTTTATACTAAAGTGTACCACCTATCCCATTTTTGAATATTTAACCTCACTAGTAATTTTATAATGTATGTTTAGTTTTCAAGAAAATTTCAGCAGCACTTCCCCTTAGTTCTCCAACTACATCAATGTAAATGGCAAATAACCACTCACATATGTACCCAGAGAACAAATGATGAAATACTACTAAATTTTTCTTCTAAACTAAACATACATTATACAGCTACATCCTAAGTGAGATTAAATATCCAAAAATAGTCCCATATCGGGGACTATCCAAAATTTACTCCTAATGAATAAATTTTGAACGGGTTTCTAAGTTTCTATATAAATGTATTTGTCATATTTATGCATAGGTGGTCTCATCTATAAACCCTAAAGTGTCAATCTAAAACTAAACAATGTCTACCCTTGTATTTTTAGATTGTATACAATGATTACATATGTGATTGATAATAAAATGTAGATATAAAAGAATACATGTTTTTATTATTGGTTGGTTTACTAGATAAACTTTCATTTATATGTACTGAATTGAATAATCAATTAGGTTCTCTTGACAGATATAAATAGAAAGGCATAAATTAAACATCATGCAGGATCTTTCATAATAGATAATAGTAAATCAAGACTCAAATGCAAAAGACAGCCAACATGACCAGTGTACCTAGCACGGCCGTGGTACAACACTGACATTTCAACTTAGCCATGCAAAAGACACCAACACGACCGTGCAAAAGACACCAACACTACCGTGCTACACCCCAACATAAGGAAGAGCACCAACATAGTTGTGCAAAGGACAACACAAAGCTTGAAATGGGAAATGGAAAATCTTACCTGTCATGCGCGGGCGTGGAGGAAAAGCTTTGGAATGTCATTTGCCGTTGTCAATAGGGCCGGGCCGTGCGAGAGAAGAAGGTGCGTTGGTGGCGGGTGGCTTTTTGAGAAGCAACAGCAGCGACCTTGGCGGTGAGCTGGTGAGATACGACAACGACGGCAAGACCTTGGCGGCCAGCTGGTGAGCTACAACAACTGCGGCGAGTTGGTGAGCTACGGCAACGGTGGCGAGATCTTGGCGGCACTTTTGGCGGCGAGCTAGTGAGCTACGGCAATGGCGGTGAGGTACCTTGGCGGCGAACGACAAGTTGGTGAGCAGCGAGCGGCAAGCTGGTGGCGAGACTTTGGCAGCGCGGGACCTTGGCGTCGGCGAGAGTGAGGGCGACAATGAGAGAACGAGAGAGACGACAGTGAGGAGAGGGAGAGTGCGAGAGTGAGGAGTGTGAGAGTGTGAGTGAGTGAGTGTGTGAGTGAGTGATGAGAGTGTGAGAGATAGAGAAAAGGGTTTTGAAACAATATAATACTTCTCGGGTCGGTTATGTAAGGAAATCGACCCAAGAGGTCCCTATGGTGCCCGCGCTCCGGCGTCTATGCGGACAGTTAAGTAATAAAATCGACCCGGGAGGGTCCCGAGAAGAAGACTTCTAGGGACGGCTAAATCAAAAAACCGACCCGAGAGGATCTCGAGAAGAAGACTTCTAGGGACGATTATATTGAAAACTGACCCGAGAGGGTCTCTGTGTGGAGACTTCTAGGGACGGCTAAATAGGAAAACTGACCCGAGAGGGTCTCTGCATGGAACACTTCTAGGGATGGTCGATCTGAAAAACCGACCTGAGAGAGTGCTCGAAAGACCTCTGCGCGAAGAAGAGGAAGACTTCTAGGGATGGCTAAAGAGAAAAACCGACCCAAGAGGGTCTCTGCACGGAAGACTTCTAGGGACGATCACACTGATAAACCGGCCCGAGAGGGTCTCTGCGCGGACGACAAGTAACTAGGTCGCTTATTTTAATAAACCGACCCTATAGATCGACACGTGAAAGGCAAAATAAAACAAATTTTCTCCGTGGGAAGCATGTTGGGTCAGTTTTCAAATAAAACCGATGCTATGTTTATGTGTGCCGTGAGTTTGATGATTTTTTAGGTCTTTTCTAGCGTCGATTATCCTTAAAAAACCGACCCAATAGCTAAAAGCGGTACCCGAATTTTTTCTAATGACTTGTTACTTCGGTTTTAGCTTATTCGGTCAGTTTTTCTAATATAAGTGACGTTAACGGAAGCGACGTTAGAGGCCGAAAATGTACTAGTGTAAGGATACTCAACTTTGAGGTAATATGCCTAAAGGTATGCTATTTTGGGCATTCTGTATCAGATTAGGCCAGACTAGTGTCATATGAACTCAGGAGTCCCCATAAACCAAGCTAGTGGCGCAAAAGAAAATATTGCCAGCCCCCAAGTTCTGACCTTTTCTAGGAACCATCACTTTCAACTTTGTTCCCTAATAGTTACCTAATAGGCCAATCTTCTAAAAGTTGATTAAAGATATTTCTAATATGAAATTCTTATGGTCCTATATCAATCTTTCATCATAGGTTAATTATAAAGTGAACTAAAAGGAAACTATATGAGGTAAGGGTTTCTAACAAAGGAGACAAATTGAAATAGTCAAGACTCCGACTACCATTGGCTATGATACCATGCTGTAAAGAAGTGAAATCACCACCCCTTTACTAATTACAATGGTAAACAAAATCCAGTTGGGATAGCAGCGAAAGATAGTTTTTTTAGCTATATTCAATTTAATAAATTTACATAAAAATTTCCCCAATATGGATGTACATGTTTTATACAAAAAGAGGATATAAGTAGAGGGAAACTAGACTTCAACAACATGTCTCCAATAAAAATAACTTAACAAATAAATTCATGAGGGAAGAATGAACTCTATTTCCTAGTCATAGGTTGGTTCACCATGCTCCTATTGTGCACTTTGATCCTAACCTGGGTGGTTGGGATCATCCAGAAAGAGGAGAGAAAATGTATGTGTGAAATAAGGAATAAGGACAGTTATAAACTAAAGTAGGAAATAATAAAGATTCAATATGCTAAGAGGGTCAAGAAAATGAGGCAAGTAAAACAAATAAGAATTTCTGCCAAGTTAAACAATAATAAGTTGCATGCATGATTAAATATGACTACATTAAACTAATATAGGGCTGAGGCACCTACCGAACCTCAACCTCTGGTTGAGGGAGAGTAACACATTCCCAAACACCAAAATATATATAAAGTGGGGAGAATTATCACATTCCCTGGGGAGAGTGCTCACATTCCCCTGGGCTCATGCCCAAAACTATGGTTGGTTTGTACTCATGTACACTACAGTAGTTGATTAGTCATTTTCATCATCATGTTAAAGTATTTCAATGGCAGATATAAGGAATTTAAATAACTTTGCAAATGGGGTCCAAGACCATAGAACAATTGAATAAGTTCCACAAGAAGGCAATAAAGAGAATAAAGTCTAAGAAATGCCTCATTGGAAATATTAGGATGGATACAATATTCCGAACTTAGGGTATTGAATGCACATACATACCTCACTTGTGATTCCTAGAAAATATATTTCATCAATTAAGTATGTCTAATGTACTTTTATCCTAGATACAAGTGTTTAACACGAGAATTAGGGTTTATAAAGCATATTATGTGAAAAACCCTAATTTTTGTACCTTCTATGAAAATCATCAAATTGAGACTCAAAACTAGGACCAATCAATTTCTTGGATTCTCATATTAAGAAAACATATTTCGTTCTTAAATTTGGAGTTAAAATGAATTAAATATATATTTGAAATCATTTTATATAATTAAAATGGTTTTTAAAATAAACATTGAAATAGGGATACAAATTGATACTCAAAAACCTTAAATTCGGATTCTACATGAAAAATTCTTTCCAAGGACTATTTATTTATATTTTTCTGAGGTCGTATGTAAAAGTTATGAATTTTGCATTGTGGACCGATCAGAAATTAGGTAACCATAGGCGTTACATTGATTTCTTTCCAAATCAATCTTGATATAAATGAAATGTGGAAATACAAAAATTCCTTAGGAACGCGTTACATGTAAATGATTATACAGGGGTAAAATAGTCATTAGGTCACAAATCAAATTTGTACATTTGAGAAATAAGGCATCAGTGAAAATACCAAACCGCCATTGTAAATCAAATTGTTCGATTTACTCTGTGGGGGCTTCATGGTCAATTGATTACCTGGTTTCTTTCACCCCCATCCATGGTGACAATAGCTATTAGGCTCTCACGACTTCTCCTTGCACGAGGATTCCCATTACTTCTCGTGGGACTGGTGTGATCATCCATCTCCTCACACCAAAATGAAGTCAATGACCCTTGTCTTCGGTGGAGAGGTCCATAAGAGCTCAAAAGGTGCTACAGACATGGTCAGAATAGGGGAGAAGGATCCTGGAGGAAAAGCACCAAAAAGGACTAAAAAATGCTAACCAAGCTTCCTACGACACACACGGGATCAAGGCTACGCCAACTAAGAAGTTTCTTTGGCTGAAGAAGCAGTGGTTGGCCCAAATGATGCACCCGACGAGGTTGTACACAACTTCCTATAGGATACAATGATAGGGGCGATCATAGGGTGATGGGGAAAAGTAAAAAGACATCATGAAGTATGGGGATGCTCACCATGAACTCAATTTGTCAGTGGCAGCGTATAGGGTCAGGGCTAGGGCTTCATCGCCGGAGATGAGGAGCGAGCAGGTCATGCAGACTCAAGGCACTAGTGAAGAAATTGAGGAAGGAGGAGGATTGTGTGTGGCTTGAGGGTGCTCTACGCATCCTTATATAGGTGGGAGAGAGGTCACAATGCCCTCTGTAATTCTGCAGAGGAGAGGAGAGTCACTGCCCAAATGGGCATTTTGTGCTCAAGCCACAAGGGGGCGAGTGATATCTCATTCAACATGGGAGAGATACGAATATGGAGGAAGAAGAATCCCATGAAACAATTGAGTAAAGAGGGAGAAAGTTGTTTCAATTGACGAGGTGTGAAAACGGCTCTGACCCACGAATTAATAGAGGTAGGGGATGACCTCTGGGCCATCGGATCGACTTTGGGCTCACAGATGATGCAACATGGGCCGTCGGATTGCATGCATGTGATTGAAATTGCTGCTATAACGTGTGACAACAAAAATAACTGAAACTTTAGGTTACATGCGATGCATTAATGAAATTAATTGAAAACCATAGTTTCACTTTACTCAAATCTTATAAAATTGATTTGGAGGGTCAAACATGGGTCAAATCACCTCAAATTTGAACCATAGTCTAATATTAAAACATATATTAATGCTATGTAATTATGTTTTCCTTTTGCAAAAGCTTTGACCCATAATCACCATATTGGCCACTGATATATATATATATATATATATTAATGCATTTTGAAAAGGTGAATTAATACAAAGATATTTTCTTAGTAAATCCTTTAATTGGAGATGGATATTATAAATTCATTCAATAGAAATGTCCCACCTCCTACTCTCCTTTTTATGCTTTAATAACAATATAGAGGACATAGGAGATAAGAGGGTGAAATATCTCATTAATTAAACTCAATTTCACATTAATTCTTATTTCTTATTCCAAAGAGCCACAATTACTCTAAATTAGCATAATCTACTCATTATCTCTCATAATTGTCCAATTTGCATTATTAGACTCTAACTAACACATAATTTGAGATATTTGTACAAACACGCATTCATTGTCATGAATGTGGGGAAATGTAGTTCAAGCCATCAACTATAGCTCAAATTCAACATTGAGGCCAAAGGGGTTAGAAAGTCTAGGAAAACTTAGGGAAAAGTCCAAAAGGAGAAGAAGGAAATTCAGGATGAAAAATGGGTAAAATTGCAATTGAAACCAAGATTCAATATGTTACAACACTCCACCCCTTAAAGAAGATTTCTTCCCCAAAATCTCAATAAGAGGGAAGGATGAGTATGTAACATACCAACACTTAGCAACTAAGTGGTTACCTGTAATCTATGATACTTCACATGCTCTACTCATAAGTCAGGTATTACTAAGGTTTCCACTATTCATGTTACCTTTTATCAAATATAACACAGTTAACATTTGTGGCTTATTAGCATTATCTCCATTACAAAACTACATCCTCATTATTATGCTATTAATTGTGTCAAGTTATATTTACATTGTTGTCAAAAGAATTGTATCTCAACATTATGTACAATTCATCTGTATTTCTCATTACTGATTAAGAATTTGAAGCACAATTAGGGTTTACTAAATCATCTCAATATTTATTAATGTATTAGGTCACAATCATTAATACCTTGAATTTTATTATCCATTATCCTCATATTACCATCATGTATAATTTTCATAGATTATTTTGTAAGAAATAGATAATATTATCCAACAAGTTATTAAGTCTAAATAATGTCACATTAATTTCTTACACCTATATTACACATTATCACATCACTTTTCATACTCACATTAATGTAATCACTAACCATTATGTCCTATATACACTACATATCATAAATTATACATTTAACATCACATTAGTCATTCAAAATTATTGTAGAATCAATAATCATGCTTATGTAAATCCAATTACTCCTTATCACATTTGAGTCATTACATATATTTAGGTGAATAGGATGGAACATATTACATTTTAATGAATTGATTCATATACCAAGTTATGATTAGATGATTATATGTCATTTATGTGTATCAAGTGTATTATTGATGACGACACCTAATGTCACTAATGCATCATGAAGGCATTAAGTATATGTGTATATGTTTAGGTTACATGATTACATCTTAGGGTTTAGGTCAACATGACAATTACATGTTATGCTTTCTTAGAATGCAATAGATATATTTATCTTACTCACCATATCATTAGGGTGACATGGTCAACATTATGTGTGTTCACAATTAGTGAGTTACTCATATTAAGTATTTTTTGGGGTTCAAGCATATGAAATATTCATTAGGTGACTTAATATATATTCATTTATATATAAATAAACAAGTTAAATTATAATTATAATTTATTGGTCAAAATTAATAATATAAACTCACTTATCTCTTGTCTATGGAGTTAGGGTTTCTAATTCCAAAGTGGCTAGATTTTCCTATGTATAGGATTCCATCCCCCTAAAAAGGGATTTTATCCTCTAAATTGGCAAATGCAAAATATATCAACGTAACACTACTTTACCCCTTAAAAGGGTTGACTTACCAAGTCAAACTTAACTTGAGGTAAAAGGGTGAGTCTAATTAAATCAAGTATAACATCCCACACTCAATTGTTTTACTATTCACTATTACTATAATTCAAAGTCTAGTATAGGGTAGACTACCCTAAACATGTAAATCTAAGTATCATATAAGGAACTTATGGATCACAAGGTGATTTTGTTTGGGTAATCAAATCATCACATTAGGTTTTTTAAGGATACTCAACATTGAGGTAATATGCCTAAAGGTATGCTATTTTGGGCATTCTATATCAGATCAGGCCAGGCCGGTGTCATATGAACTCGGGAGTCCCCGTAAACCAAGCTAGTGGCATAGAGGAAAATATTTCCAGCCCCCAAGTTTTGATCCTTTCTAGACACCATTACTTTCAACTTTGTTCCCTAGTAGCTACCTAGTAGGTTAATCACCTAAAAGTTGATTAAAGATATTTCTAATATGAAATTCTTATGTTCCTATATCAACCTTTCATCATAGGTAAATTCTAAAGTGAACTAAAAGGAAACTATATGAGGTAAGAGTTTCTAACTAAGGAGACAAATTATAATAGTCAAGACTCCCGACTACCATTGGCTCTCATACCATGTTGTAAAGAAGTGAAATCACCACCCCTTTACTAATTACAATGGTAAACAAAATCCAATCGGGGTAGCAGTGGAAGAAATTTTTTTTGACTATATTCACTTTAATAAAGTGTGCATAAAAATTTCCCCAATATGGGTGTACATGCTTTATACAAAAAGAGGATCTATGTAGAGGGAAACTAGACTACAACAACATGTCTGCAATAAAAATAACTTAACAAATAATTTCATGAGGGAAGGTTGAACTACATTTCCTAGTCATAGACTGGTTCACCATGCTCCTATTGTGCACTCTAATCCTAACATGGGTGGTTGGAATCACCCACCAAGAGGAGAGAAAATGTATGTGTGTAATAAAGAATAAGAAAAATTATAAACTAAAGCAGGAAATAATAAAGATTCACTATGCACTACAAAAAAATGGGTTTTTTGTGAAGGTCATTTGTGAAGGACTAAAATCCCTCAAAAATATTGATTTTTGTGAAGGACCGTCCTAAGCAAAAAGATTGTTTTCCTTCAACCAAAATTCTTATCTAAATAAGAATTAGTGAAGGTTCACATCCTACTTGAATGCAAAATTTCCGTCACTAGGGTTACCACCAAAATTTCCCGCCCCACGAATTAGTAATTAGAACGCGATAATTACTTCACAAATATTTTGTCATAACCGCTCCTTTCCCTGTGCTCTCCTCGCCCTGTTTGATCGCCCATTGCGGAAGCAGCAGCCGCTTGAGGAACAAGCAATGGCCGCAGCGGCATGAGGAATAAGATGCGGCAGCGTGAAGAAAAAGCAGCGGCCATGGAGGCGTGAGCAACATGCAGCGTGAGAAGTTGTTCCGTCAGGTCAGTATATTTTTGAGTGCTGGAGCACCGATGCCTTGTCTCTGCCTAACTCTCTCATTTGTCTACTTTATGATGAAACTATATGGTTAATAGTAGTATTGTATAAAACCAACGATACCTTTACATCTCAATCTGTATTTAATTTGGGTGGGTGGCTATTTGCCTTGTCTCTGCTTAACACTCTAGCTGTTCGGCAGTTCCTTCAGGGGACATTTGAAAATGGAACCTCGCATGGTTGACATTGCCGGCGGCAGCTAGACCTCACCTAACTTTTGAGAAAATTAGTAAGAGTGTCGGAGCTCTTGTACGTGATGCTCGACACCTTTTTCTGCTTTGAATAATTGTTTTTGTTCACCGATAATTGATCTTCATTTCTTATTTAGATAGTTGCTTTGTTTCCGTTCCTTCATGATTGCTTCAAGTTTCTTGTTGCGCCTCTTCGTGTGAGCGCCTCTTCAGATTTTCTATTTCCATATTGTTTAAATTCTAATCCAATAATTACGGTGCATTATGTCTATCCACTTTTCACCTCCTCCTAGTTTGTTTTGTATCCAATTAGAATCATGATTTCTCACCTTTTCCATTCTTTTTATCCACCATCCCAGTCACAGTGCCTTCATTCTCAATTCATTTTTTGTTCCTCTAGATTTGTTGAACTAGTCAAAGATACTCTAAAAATCGGTTCCATTACTTCCTAATTTGGCAACCTTGAAGAGCCTGACGACTTCCAATAAAAGTACCCTTGAATGTTTTCTTTCCTTTAAAAGTTGGAGGCTAGGAATAACTACAAGATTATACCCTGAGAAGTCGAGAACTGCGTTGGATATACTATCCATCAACATGCACATAGGTTATTTTATTTTGTTATGTCAACTTTTAGACATATTTTTTCTTTCATTTATTCATCATTTCAGTTTTGATTTATATGAACACTTATAGATGTTGTCTTTCTTTGTGAGAGCAGTTGCTTAAATTACATATTGCGTACATTGGTTAACAATCGCAGTTTTAGACAATTAAAATTGTATACTTGTGTCTCACCCAATTTGCTGATTGCCGGTCATTGAGTTGAGAATCATACGGAGAACAATGGAAACTAGAGGTGTCACAATGAGCACGATACATGACACAATGAGTTGAGAATTATATGGCAGTAAGTTACGTGGGATGTTAATGCCACAATGAGCATGATACATGGCATAATGGAAACTAGAAATGTCAATCAGTTGCAAACTATTAATTTACAGGAATGCGGACTAGCGTGCGTCAATGGGGTTGCAATTAAATGCTTAGCAAAGTATAAAAGTTGCTAGAATGGTCATCACTACATAGTATCAACTATATCAGTTTTGCAAGATGCAACTGAAATGTCTAGTTTTCTGTTTGATATTCAATCGACCACAGTATGGACCAAGTAATGTCTATACAGAAACCACTACTTGAATTGTTGTTTAGTTTTTAGACATACCGTTTTAATATGAAAACATGAAACACATTGTGACAAATAGGATATTGATGTTAAATAATAAAATCACAAATATAATTCTATAACTTCGACAATTGAGCAATGTAATCATATAAGCAAAAATTCTGAAGACTAGTGTATACATTAGTGAACAACTAAAAGTAATTATAACATCAACAATCAACAAGTTATTGCATCTTATAGAATGTTTCTAGTATGCAGCCAATTAGTTGCTGCCATAACTAAATGACCAGCCCCATTAACCTGTTTTAGTACTTTTACAAAGCATTGTATTATGCAGTTTGACTGTTCCTACTGAACCTGCCATTTGCAGGTGCTATAATTGCATAAGTCGAATAGCAAATCAAGAGCAACACTATAATTGCATAATTCCCCTTCTCCTAAATTGTGGAATGATAAACCACCTTGCAGCTTTGCCCGAAACAGAAAGGAGAGCTGTTTCTGGCGTGAGGAGCAACGTGATTTCTTGCCAACCTGGTTTGTGATTTGTCATCCTCCAATTTTAGTTGATCACCCTGCATTGGCTACCGGTCTATTTGATTGCCCAGAGCGACGTGAGAAAGTATCACAAGGTGATTTTAAAGTTTACCCAATTTGTTTGATTACAAAGACATCGATCTTCTTGTTTTGGCTACCGGTCCGTTTGTTGCTACATTTCCGTACATAATGGGTGAACTCTGCATCTGTCAAGAAACACTATAGGAAATTCCATCTAATCGGGCACGTCAAAATGGCTGATATGTCCAGCTTCTCTGCCGGAAATAACAATTTTCGGCTGTTTCTAAAATGCCAGAAAGATGCCGCTAGATCCCATGCCATTTTAGAAAAAAACATCTTTTAACATGCCGAGAGGGGTAAGATTAACAACAATATATGCATGCCGGCAAACAAGTTTATAGTGCTGGAAAAGGCATGTGCTTATTTACTTTGTACTGATTTTGCTGACATCTCTACCATGCCGGCAATGGTCATGTTGGAGAAACTATTCGGTCCCTTGAATAACAATTAATTATATTTTTGTATTGCCATTTTTAAAAAATTACTACGTATCTGAGTTTTCTCAAATGAGTCATTAAGTCATAAGCATACACAACGAGCATTTGAATTGTTTGTTGGCTTTTAAACATCCTGTATATTTGACCTATATACAAAGCACACTGAATGAATCGATCATTGGCTTTAAAACATCATGTATTATTCAATAATGGAATATCCATACAAGAAGTTGCATCCTCGTTCATACACTTGGAAAGAAAACTTTTGATGCCAAAAATAACTTAATCCAAATCTATAGCTAAGTACATAACTATCTATATTCTCGTGAGTTTGATCATCCTGTCTGTACACATCTTCTGCAGTTCTTTATTCGATAGAAATCCTGAAAGAAAACAATAACATGGATTAAGAAAAAAATAACACTTGATGCAAACTTTCTATGAAGACTTACTAGCACA
The DNA here is from genome assembly GCA_963693085.1 of Alisma plantago-aquatica. Taxonomy (NCBI): domain Eukaryota; kingdom Viridiplantae; phylum Streptophyta; class Magnoliopsida; order Alismatales; family Alismataceae; genus Alisma; species Alisma plantago-aquatica. Next base: position 470,138,951 of record OY856410.1, read on the forward strand.
AAAATCAAATACCAATAAGTAATAAAATAACATAATTACAACATGAAATATCTTAAGTGCTGCAACAAAATTTGGTTGAAAATTATATACCACGTCCACATATTATGCCCTTCTCCTTTTCTTCCAGCTATTTTCTGGCTTTCTAGGATAATCGTATATGTCATAGGCTAATGAAATCACCAAAGGCAACATGCTCCAAATCGAACTTGAGTTTATACTTTGTAAACTATCGTTATAAACATATGGGAGGAGATGCACTCACCCAATATCATGAAAAATATTGCTCGTGTACCCAAAGGCATATCTAGTCTTACACTAATATATCATCATATGGTTAACTCACATCCAAAACAACATGATCCCAACAACCCCACCGCCCCTTTAGGTTCTGAAGTTCCCTCACATGTCCTCTTCCTCAATACTCTTCTTTAAGAATGTTCTGATGAGAGTTTGCTCACCCTCACGTGCAAGAAAGTCAAGCTTTCTAGCCTCCTCACACTTCTATGTACATACGACATGACAATCAGATACATTCTCTCTTATCAAGGAAACAAAGATACAAAGCATCATTTACGCCTCTCTCACATCTATACAAGGACCTAGAGTGATAGGGACCGATTCAACTTAACTAATCTCATACTTAACTCATGTGGTAGATCTACTCTGATGCTTTGACCTTCTTCAATTCCACGTGGTTTCCCTAAAAATTGTGAGTAGAGGGGTGAGCCTACTCGCTCAGTGAATGAGTACTTCAAAGAAACAATATAAAGCACTTATATAATTACATATATACTTTTGAGCAACTGATATCAATTATAATAGAAGTAATCTTTAAAGAGACTAGTTTTTCACAAACATAAATATGGCACAATACTCTAGACATCTGCAAGAGTGAATCAATATATGAACATGCTTGATTGATTATAAAGAGAACTAATATCTCAAATACATACAAAGAATAATTGATTAACTATGCACACTTGTTTAACCTCTCATTCATCTTATTATGCCCTGAACCCACATGAGGTGTACCACAACATGTGAAAGAATCATAGCAAGTTACGATCTCACTATACAAGGCTTAGAAGCATGCCCAGGTTCCTAAGCCTATCTCTTGAATAAGACCCCATCTGCAGCGGGCCTCGGCACGTCTACCTCTCGGCGGCTAATGGAAGCGGCCAGATATCTTAGACTCCACCTCTCAACTTGGGTACTCATGCGGTGAGTCAAAGCCCTCAGGCTTATTGTACATCAGGGGACCTACTGACCACTGATCACTCAATATGTAACACATGTACCACCGACATCCCCGGTTAGTGTTGGGTACCCCAAAACTGTAAGGAGTCTGCCCTACTGGTCAAGACCCCCACACCCTACTAGTGTGCTCTGACTTACCTCGATTTGGACTACCTCTAGTCGGGAAGCCATTTCCTCCTCATAGTGCAGGCCTCATCCTACAAGGATTCTACAATGCTCTGGGCATCTACATGTCTAATTCACTCTTTAAATTCACAATTCAATCATCATATAAATATATCTTTGTTCATCTTTGTAAACCATTCATTTCATAAGCCATCTAATAACTTTTACCACAATGGACTATTAACCATCACCACATCTCAAATTGAGAAACATTGATATCACAATACTTGTTTCACTGAACACCCTATCATTAGGGTTTCATTTACCTCATCCACTTATCGCATAACTCGCATAAGGATTGATTACATCATAACATCATTCATTAAGAATTGCTCTCAGCAATTCACATATAATCGAATATATATATGAAACCATATAATGAACTAGACTACTGTTTCCACTCTATGTACTAAAACATCATACATTAAGAATAAAATTAAATCAATATGTCTATTTGCAAACCTTCAACTATCCATTCATTTAGGGTTTCACCCTCCTTACTGATATATCAAGCAAACATTGATATCATCAAATGAAATCCAAGATCTTAACTGACATATATGTAATACACAAAGAAATACAACAATCATTCATAACCAAGGATATTCAACTAGGCAAACTTCTTTATCCAATTATACAAAAAATTCAGTCATAGCCGAGAATCTTAGATTTTAGTATATTCATGTAACCCCTACCATTACTTTAAGAATTCTCATTTAGATGGATTGTGATCATTTCTAATGTGATTTCATAATATGAAATTCATCACAATACATGAATAATCCATATCATATCATCTTGCAAAAGCTAGATAAAAAAGGTAACTTATGGTTTGTACTCGCATACTAAACAATTGAAAAGTATTGATAATTTATCTCATTTTCATGCAATCTACTATTTGAAGGAAGTACCCACTCACCTTAAGGGGTGAAAACACCTTAAAAACACAGCCCATCTCTGAAAATCTTGAATCCACAACAAGACTCTATCAAATCACCAATTTTCTTTTTTCTTTAAGACCTAAAGAAGGTCTGTTGTAGGTAGAAGATGAAGATTAGAAGTTAAACCAAGCCTCAAATTCATTGGATTAGGGATTCTAAGCAAGGGGAAATGAGGAGGAGGAAGAATCGAAGAATAAAACTACTTACCAAATCGAATCTATAGCAACCCTTTTGGGTTTCCACCATTTTTCACATTTTTCCTCAAAAATCACCCTCCACATTTCCCTCTTGCAAAGAAAGGTATCTAGAATGATAAAGGATCCATTTGCGGTTCTAACGCACTTCATTTTGTTGAAAATGGATAAGTATTTCTCGAGATAAGATCATTTTACAATTTGCTATCCTGGGCGGCGTCTCGCGATCGCGGTGTTGACGTAGTGTCGCGGGTCGCGGTGTTGACGTAGTGTCGCGGGTCGCGGTGTAGACACAGCGTCGTGGGGCGTGGTGTAGACTGTGGTCACGGTGTCAATGCAGTGTCACAGGTCGCGGTGTAGACCACGGTCGCAGTGTCGACCGTGGTCGCTGTGCTCTGTATATGTTTACTAAAAAGGGCATAACTCTCTCACTTTAACTCATATTTGATTCATTCTCTTTTTGTTGGATTCAGAATTAAATTATCTACAACTACAATATTATTTTGATAATATTATCAAATGAAAAATTATTTATTAATTATTTCTTCCAGTGTCATTAACTCTCTTCTTGCATACATGTATGAGTCAATGATATGTTACTCCAACTCGGATCTTTATAGTATGCTCAAGTCCTGATTATGAGTTGCCCAAAATAAGTATTTAAAGTTACCAAAGTTAAGACAAATCACAAAATAGAATATTACTAACAAAACATGATAAGCATTAAGATTATCTTAAATCTCTTAGATTACCAACAAAGCTAGGAATGGGTTGTAACACTAAAGTTATTCATGAAGTTGTAGTCATAGTGGTATATTTTCATACATGCATAAGTTGGTACTTTCTAAAATTTAGGTAACTCCATAGAGGATCTTTTTATGCAAACTTATAAATATGTGTTCATTAATTGAAATTGTTTACTATTATGTGTTATTTGTTGAATCTGATTCTGGAATTTATGAGTAATGATCTTTGACTTTAAGTTCCTTTGGACACTCAAAAGTGCGGGTCTTTACACACTCTCCCCATTAATTATTAAAACCCATCATGTGTGCTTAGATTACTTATGCTTGAGTGGTAGCTTGCCTTCATTGCTTATTAGCTAATTGCTTAGTTATTGATAGTTAATCTTCGCTAGGGTACCTAGTTCATCTTCTGTGCTTGCCTAGTCTAGTTAATTGTAATCTAGGTCTTGAGTTGCTCTAGTGCTTAACTTGCTTCATTAGAGTAACTTCGTAGTAGTTCCTTGCTCTTGCTTTGTTAGTTGTCTTGTTTTGTTAATTAGACTTAACTTGTTTAGGGTAAATTACAGTTTCCAAGAATCTAGTTTCCCTTCTTGCCTTTAATTTCTTGAATCATTAGTATAATTAACCAAATCACCAACAAATGCTAAACATTGTACACTCCTCTTTAGGAACATAGTTGCGCTAACCTAGATCTAGTGCCCCCTCTCTCCCTACAGATTGATCCTTTTCTTGCCATTCACCTATACTAAGAAATGATCCCATGCACATGTAGTGAGTATTCTAGTATTGTGAGTAAACATTGTCAAGGGTTTTATAAATTTAAAAGATCCACATACCTAAAAATCACACTAGTGGCCCGCAGACACCTATGGGTAACCCATTTAACTAAGCAAGTATACTACTATTTAAAATAAATATGAGAATCTATTGCTACCCAATAAGTTTTGAGGAGTTCTAGTCCAAATTCAAATGTAATCAACAAGTTTTGATATCAAAGAGAAAGATAGTGGGGCAAAATATAGCCAATGTACATTTCTCTATCAAACTAAATATGGTGTTCTAGTGCAAGTTACTAGCTCTAATTTTGTCGATCAAAACCATACATTAGAGGATTTTCATTTTCAGCCAATGAAGTGGCACCCTAGTGGTAAAAGCGATGTTGTAAGACTAAGAGGTCGCGAGTTTGAGCCCAGGTGACGGGATGAATATATTGCCAAATTAAAAAAAAATGATTTTCATATTCATTAGAGAATTTTCTCTAAAATAAAGTAAGTGATTCTGTGTTGTAACATTTAACAACATATTTTTTTGTTTGATAGAAACAATGTGTAATACTTGGTTGTCTTTTAACTATATTTCATGTCAAAATATTAGAAAGTGGGCTTTTATTTACCACAACAGTAGCAACTTGCAAAAAAAAAATTCAAACACAATTATATGTGCTCCCTTGGGTGACCTGCAATGTGATGGGATGAGTTTTGATTTGTGTTTTCTAGACCCATTTAGAAATGCATATTTTTGACCTCCACCTATGAGACCCAAACCCTCAATGACCCAACCCAAACCTAACCCACTAACCCATTTAATAGGTCTATACTTAATAGTAACACATCTAGTTCAAATCTTATGTTCTTGGGACAATGTACCTAGCCAATTTCAACTGTTTATTCCACTATGAGTCCCACAAGTCAACTCTTCAGATGTTATAGGCACAAAAGTGAGCATGGAAGATAACCACTCCAAGTCACTCCAGTACCTCAAATGTACTACAGATGTGATGTTGTGTCACGTGGTAGTTGGGGGGAGGGAATCACTCGTGCCTTCGGTAAGAGCTTGTAGCCCAAGATTCAAATGCAGATTGTAAGAAAGAATAATCATCTTATACAACTTATACACTTTTACATTCTCAAGTTTAACAATAAAGATTAGCATGCACACACACTACAGTTTTGTAAAGTTTTTGGAGATTGAGGTGACAGTTTATTTGCAATGTGCTCCTAGCCTTGTGTATGAGAGTGCAACCCTTTTTCCCTACTTTTTGGAAAGACTCAAAATAAATCTCATAACAAGTTGAATACTACATCTTGAATCATCAACCATCACTAACATTCTAATAAGACATCTTTCTCCCTTGAATATGATACAGTTCAATTGACAACATGTACAAAAAACAAAGTTAATATACAAACCCCGTCCAACACAATAAAAAACAGTCTAAATTGTTACTATTTACATCTTTTTATAGCAATATATTTGACTAAAAAATAATAAAGAAAATCAACATGAGACTAGAATAAGCCAAATTGGTGGTAAATTTTCACTCCATCTAAGTAAGCATGTATTACCAATATACCCCTTACACATTGAACTCGGAGGAACTAGTCAAAATTATTTTACAAGTCTAAAATGCAATCCTAACATGATATATTACCAATTTCTGAAAACATAATAGTACATCCAAAGTATGCATTTATATAATTTCACATCTTCATATTTATTATCATTTATCATATCTATCATATAAGAAACCATCACATATTCCATAAATAGAATCTTTTCACATTGCATAGAATATTTCACATTCTGAGTCAAATACCATCATACTAAATAAATTTTATTTCATGCTTGTGAATCCCTAGTATCCCAATCAAGAACATTTTCTACAATCCTACAGTCGAGGATTACACACGGTAGATCTACCATATCACACAATTTAAGTGGTTGTGTTAAAAGTAAGTGTGTGTGTCCACTAGAATGGAAACTACTTCTAGCATCAGTTAAAATAGCCATCTAACGTCAATTTTGTACCCACACTTAAGTGGGCGATACTACAGTCAAGCATTTACAATGTCGGTTTTTTGGGAATCACATAAACTTACGACGGAGATCCATCCTCGGTTGCTATGATTAATGAAATTGACACAATTAAGAATATGTTTTTTCGATTTAGATTCAATAAATGACGTCCTAGTTCCATACCAGTTCACATTTGTAACAATAAAGGTCTCTATTTTGTCAGTTTCTAGCCTAAACCAACATCAAAATACAATTGGTAGCACAACTGTCTTGACCAGCACAACCATTTTAGCAACTTAGTCATCAGTTTATACAAGTAAAATGGAGGACACAGACATAATTAGGTAGCACGACCGTCAGTTTCTACAATGTTGCATGATTAATGTTTGGGTTATTAATAACCCGTATCTTATTAGAACTATGTTTCTAATGAGAAACAGGAATACTTGATTAGAGAAGATAACCTAAGATTGAGAATTAGTAGGAGAGATATTATGATGGTTATGGGGAAATGAAATATATATATCCAAAATATTTAATGAATGACAGGGTGAATGTGATGATGGATTTATGGGTTTGTATTTACATGAAAGTGATATGAATCATAAAACTTAATGTTGTACATATATATCTGTTGGCCTAAATATCTGTATGAGATTTACTCATTAGGAGTGAATCTTAGATAGTACTTGATTTGGCACTGTTCTTGAAAACTGAATCTCACTTAAGATGTAAGTGTATGATGTATATTTAGTTTTCAAGATGCTTCACCATTTTTTCTTTAAGTACATATGTTGGTGGACATGTGCCTATATACATCAGTGTATTTGGAGAATTGTGGGGAAATTTTGTCAAAATATTCTTGAAAACCAAATACACATTATACTCACTAGTGATAATTAGCTGTTCAAGAATGGGATAGGTGGTAAACACATTCGTTACTGTACCCAAACCCTAAACCTAAACCCTTATCCATAGATCCTAAATGATAAACCCTAATTTGTAATCCCTAAACCCTAATCATGTAAACCCTATATACTAATACTTGTTTTTTCTTTGACAATAGAATGGATAGATCATGGATGTCCATTCCAAATCACTGCACCCCAAAGTTTATTACTAGTCTTGACCATTTTATAAGATTTACAAAGCAACATAGAAAACAACCTGAAGATAGGTTCTATTGTACATGTAGGAATTGTAGTAACAACTTGAAAGTCGACACTGTTGACGAAATAAAAAGTCATGTCATGTGCAATGAGATTCTATAGGGATATATAGAATGGTATTGGAATGAAGAGAATCTAACTATGAGAATAGTAGTCGATAGTAGTACTTGTGTTGAAGAAGAAATTATTACCGATCATGTAGATGTGAATGAAACGATTCTGATAAACATGGTTGATGTGATGCTAGATATTTGTTGGGTAGAGAACACTGATCCACCTTCCTTATTTCGAAGCATTATGCATGATTCTTAGAGACCATTATACTTAGGTTGTACTAAGTTTACAAAGCTAAGCATTGTGTTGAGATTGTATACTCTGAAGGATAACACTAGATGGAGAGACAAAATCTTCACGTCAGTGTTGTCTTTGTTGAAAGAAATTCTGCCTGAAGGCAACTGTAACAACCCTGACCTGGGTTATGTGTTAACCTTAGATGATTTTCCTAATAAGGTTGAATAGATGCTTAATCTTATCTTGTGAAAATTAATTAGGGCTTAAGAGGAACTTATATTTCAATTTTAGTCCTTTTTGAATAATGTTGAAATTATGTTTTGCTTGATTTGGACTAAAATGCAAATTACCCAATTTGAGGGGTTAAATTGCAAATTTTGCATGATAATATGTTCCTCATGTTTTGAAGCATCATGAGAATGAAGATGATGCAGAGGTATGGCTTGTGGTAGCCTGAGTACCAAGAAAGAGCTGATAAAGCAATGTTTGTGCATTAAAACCTAGTTTTGGTGTAATGTGCAATTTACCGAAAACCTAGGGTTCAATATGAAAATTACCACATAAATAAGGTCCCTAATGTTTCTTGGCATCATGTAGAGAAAATAAAATGAGAGGGGCGCCTCATTTGAATTAAGTTGGAGGAGAGAGAATCTTGATATTAAAATAATCAAGATTTAATCCTAAGTGAAACCCTATTTCAATTTAGTGCAAAAATAAATGTATTAATTAAAAGGGCCTTCAACCAAAATTAATATGGTTGGATTCATATGTGTGTGGAAAACCTTGATATATGCAAGGACAACGAAATATCCTAAGGAGGTGAAAATTCCACTCACCTTATAATAAGAAAAAGAATTTTCACTCAAAAATGGATATTACTATTATAAGGGTTAAGGTGCTTAATTTCTTTTCCCTTAATTCATGGATAATGGAAGGGAGCTCGGTGGGGATATAGATGCCTTTGCATTCAAGAAACCAAGGGGGAAGTGGTGGCAACAATTTTGGAATTAAATGAATTTTTATAAAACATTTTCTCTCTCATTGATTTTCTTATAAAAGAGCCTTTACCACTTAAACCAAGGACTTGTTCGACCCAACTTCTTTTCCTTTGCTTGGAAGACGACCAAGGGAGCTTGGGAGGACCATTAGGACGACCGCCAACCTGTTGGTAAGCTCCTTGATCCCTTTTCACCTTGAATCCATGGTGGAAATCACAAAATCAATGCATGAATTCTTTCTATTTCGATCCCCTCTTCAATTCTAACCATTCCTTTTCACTTAAAGCTTGAGGATGAGCCTTGGAATGGTGAAAGGAGTTTTATCCACCATTGTTGATGTGATCTTGGAGCTTTGGAGCTCAATTGGAGGCGGGTTTTATAACTTGAACCCTTAATTTTATTATTGCATTCAATTCCTTATCAATTGGTGATCCTTTCTTCATTTCTGAAATTTATTTTGGTTGAATGATGCAATCACCATGAAATCATAGAACGATTCATGGGTTTGGAGCTTGATGATGATGAAATCATCATAAGCACACACCTCCCCAAATATCTCTTGCAAACGGTTTCAACAAATTGGCCCAAACAGTTTCATCAAACCGTTTGGAGACCAAACGGTTTCCAAACCGTTTGGAGACTTGGACCCCAAACCATTTAAGGGAGTTGACCATTTGGATGAGTTGACCATTTGAGGTCTGAACCCTATTATGTGTTGGATGATCATCCAATGGCTCCAATTGATTAGTTCAACATATGGACAATCTTTCAAATTGAAACCCTAATTGACTAAGTGCTGATTTCGCAATTGTTTAAGTTGAGGTCTTGGATTGATTGACCCAAACGGTTTCAAAACCGTTTGGGAATCACCCAAACGGTCTCAAGACCGTTTGGAGGTTAACCAAGACCATTTGGAGGTCCAAGGTTGAGTATGGTTGAGTATTTGAAGACCCAAAGATATCAAACTAAATTATAATCAATATCTCAAGTGATGATTGATTCAATGATGCAAACCCTAAGTGAATGCCATAGATTTCAATGGTGTTTTGAGGAAAATGGTCTCAAGACCGTTTGGAGATCATCCAAACGACCTCAATACTATTTGGGGGTCATTCAAGACCGTTTGAGGTCAGGTCACATCATGTAATGATGATGATTCATTGATTTCAATTGAAATGGTTCCACAATGTTAATCATTGATGGATCCTCGATTTCAAAACCCTAAGTGATGGTTTCTTAATTATCAACCCTAGTTCAATTGGGTTCAAACAGTATTGAAATGAGGGACTGAGATCCCCATGTCTTATAAAGACTGAGAAGTGATTAATGGAAATAGTACATGTTTTCTTTGTAGCATTTGTCTTATTAAGTTATGTTTGGAAACTAGGCTGATGCTAAAAGAATATGATAATGTACTTAATTAATCAAGTGATACCATATAATGTAGTTGCCCTGATCACAGATCCATCAGCGTCAGAATTAGTTGAATGGTGAAACGAGTTACTCGAAACGCATATTTTTGAATATGTGGGGGTAATTGGGAAATTATATCCTTATGCCCCATAGGCATTTCTACGGGCTATGTCCTATGAACGGGATTGGTTATGGACCATACCCCAATAAGAGCATGGCTACGGGCCATGACTCCACAAAATAATATCGGACATTGGCTACGGGCCATATACTGAAGAGAGTATATGCTATGTGCTATAACTCTAATAGAGATGTTTCCAGTATACCCTGGAAAGCTATCTAGCAGAGACACAAGATGTCCTGCATGTTATCTCGTACTGACCGAGATAGTTGAGGTCATGGGAATCCGGCTCTTCCATTGACCTATGTGTGGTACCGATTCTTTACGTAACCGTGGTCGGTTGGAGTATGAGCGGTATACCTCATCTCCTCAGGGCATAAGTATGATTGTAAAACGTAATCAGTCGTGTAGCATATTTGCTTAGGGTTGAATTGCGAGAATCAATGGTTGATGATACATGGTCTATTATATCATAGTTGGATAAATGATATACATGTTCTTCATATTCCTTCTTAAATGAATGACTTGCTGCTTAATCAAGTTATAATTGAAATGATTGCATAGAGAATACTGCTCTGCATATCTTATTCAATGATTTACCTACTGTTGAGTAAATATAATTCTACTGCTCAGTGTTATTCTATTATCAGCAATAACAATGTTTCTGGCGGAGAGTTATATCTCTCGCTGGGACAATTTTTATAATTGTCTCACCCCCGTGGGATTAAATTTTTAGGTAACCGCCGACGAAAAGGCAAGGAACCTATTACAGAGGAAGAGCAGCAGCAGCAGTAGCAGGGACAGCAGTAAATCCCAGGTGGGGATATGAGCTGTCAAGTTGTATATAGAAAGTCCTATGAGTCGTCTCTGTACTCTCGGGTCCTAGGAGTAATGTTTTGATGGATCGATCTGAGATTTTGGCTTTAAGCCTCGAGGGTTTTATACCACCTGTGTACAGTTAAGACAGAGTAGTTGATGTTTGTATTCCTCGAGAAGTAACAGTACATGAGATGTATATATGAACTAGGATGTAAGGTTTTACTTTGGTTCTGAATGAAAGAGTTTTCCTGTGAATGGATCTCTTTGCAAATGGTTTTAATTTTCACTGATTTTTGCTAATCCGCTGCAACTAATTTGCTTCCGCATGTTTTATTATTGTTAATGACACTTGTTATCTTAAATGATGGCGGGTTTCGTGACACTTATAAAGGCAGATTGGTTGCGAAGGGTTTTCGACAAGTTCAAGGTGTTGACTATGACAAAACTTTTTCTCCAGTTGCCATGATTAAGTCCATCAGGATCATGCTTTCTATTGCGGCTTATTATGACTATGAGATTTGGCAGATGGATGTTAAAACTGCATTCCTTAACGGGAATATTCATGAGGATGTGTACATGACACAGCCTGAAGGTTTTGTAGATCCAAAGAATGCCAATAAAGTTTGTAAGCTGCAAAGGTCAATCTATGGATTGAATCAAGCATCTCGGAGTTGGAATCTTTGATTTGATGAGGAAGTCAAAGTGTTTGGCTTTACTCAAAATGAAGATGAACCTTGTGTGTACAAGAAGGTTAGTGGGAGCTCGACCACATTCCTCATATTGTATGTGGATGACATACTTTTGATGGGGAATGATGTCTTAGCCTTAGAGAAGGTAAAGACTTGGCTTGGGAATACATTCTCAATGAAGGACTTAGGAGAAGCATCCTACATTCTAGGAATTAAGATCTATAGAGATAGATCTAGAAGGCTTCTCGGACTAAGTCAGAGCACGTACATTGACAAAGTGCTGAAGCGGTTCAGCATGGAGAACTCAAAGAGAGGCAACATCCCCATGCTACATGGAGTCACCGTCTCTAGATCTCAATGTCCCCAATATTGTGAAGAGAGGGAGCCAATGAATGGGATCCAATATGCATCAGCCATCGGATCCATCATGTATGCTATGTTGTGCACACGCCCAGATGTCTTGTATGCTCTCAGCATGACGAGCAGGTACCAGTCAGATCCCGGGGATTCTCACTGGACAGCTGTGAAGAACATCCTCAAGTACTTGCGAAGGACTAAGGATCAGTTTCTTGTGTACGACGGCGAGGAAGAGCTGGTTGTAAAGGGTTACACCGATGCAAGCTTCCAAACCGATAAAGATGATTACAGATCGCAGTCAGGATTTGTGTTTTGCCTTAATAATGGAGTTATGAGCTGGAAGAGTTCCAAGAATGAAATAGTTGCCGATTCTACTACAGAGGCCGAGTATATTGCTGCTTCACATGCAACAAAGGAGGTTGTGTGGATCAGGAAGTTCATTTCTGAACTTGGTGTAGTTCCCAGTAGCTGTGATGTAATTGAGATTTATTGTGACAATAATGGAGCTATTGCACAAGCTAAGGAGCCCAGATCACATCAGCGGTCCAAGCTCATACTTCGGCGCTTCCATCTCATACGAGAGATTGTACAGCGAGGAGATGTGAAGATTTGCAAAGTGCCAACTGAAGACAACATAGTTGATCCACTGACTAAGGCCCTTTCTCAGTAGAAGCATGATGGTCATGCTAGGTCACAAGGACTGTGTTTCCTTGGTGACTGGCTCTAAGTGCAAGTGGGAGTCTGTTGGTATGTATGCCCATAGAGCAAGTCATGTGATGATTGTAATGGGATACTTTGTAAATGATTTGAATAATAATAAAAGGCAATTTCCAATCTATATGTTTAAACTATTTTTGAGATGATGGTGTAACATGATAGATGTCTAAAGAATGTTTCTTACTCAATGACATATGCTTTTAGGTTAAGGACCTAAACGATGAGATCATGCAGATGTTAAGAGTATACATTCTTGTTTGGTCCCTAGTCGGTTGTTATTGTGGAAATAACCATAGATATCAATAACACTAAAGACTAGATTGTGTGTTGGTTGATGACAGAATCTCATTAGTCATGATATAGAGATATCAAACCAGGCACACAGGTACTTGTTAGAGAACAAGGTGTCAGACAGACCCACCATGGAGATATCAAACCAAGCACATAGGTACTTGTTAGAGAACAAGGTGCCGGACAGACCCACTGTGGGAGTGACACATGGAACCATGACTTGGTAGTCACAGTCAGCTCTCACAGTGATGGTGGTGAATGTGATTCTTAGACCTGAAATCACTACACTCAACACATGTCGTTGGGTACACTTTGACATCATCAAACGCAGTCCTGAAACATGGGTTGTTATAAAGGTGATGATTGGGTGGCTTTGACACATGGGGCTTTTGAGGGGTGAGTGATAGATATGGGATTTGTCCCTCCTGAGGGAGTTTGATGTCCTTGGCCACTTGATGAGTAGGATTGATAAAGGCATGCGCATGCACGTGTGAATCAGTATATGATATTGATGTCACACACATCTCACCCAGTCTGCTTTGAGATCAAGGAAATGAATGAACATTGACGGGATGACTGTTCCATGCCTCGAGATCATTCAGGACATCAGTGATAAAGGAATTATACATTCACTGTAACACCATTCACGTATTGTAGGATTGAAAGTTGTTCTCCAACTTTCTATTTCACTTGGGTAGCACTGATGTGTGACTAGGCACCGCTCTTTTCTTGTGAAGTCATAAATGTTATGGACTTTCACTACCAACGTGAAATGGACCTGCATGGTCACACACATAGGATTTAACCTGGAAGAGGAGTTTTGTCCACAAGCAATGTTTAGATTGATTACTAAAGGAGTTTAGTAGTTCAATTAAACACTCACTCAATCGATAGCTCAATATCATAATGTTCAAGGTGTTGGACGCATTGATTGGAGTATCAGATTGATGAAAATCGCAATTAATTGATTATGTACAATCTGCACTCCCAACCGATCGGCTCATGTGATGAACCGATCGGCTGAGCTTGGTGAACCGGTCGGCTCAATTGTTGAGCCGATCGGATCAAGATCAGGGTGAACTGATTGCTTCAAAGGTTGAAATGATCGATTCAACTGGTGCAACCGAGCAACTTGGGAAAGAAGGATTGGTGAGAATTTTCCTTTCGTTTCAATTATCCAATTTGATTGGAAATAGTATTGGTATTCGATACCAATTAGAAACAAAAGAAGGAAAGTCAATCGAGAACCGACCTGGAACTGCAATCGACCAGTTCAGGATTGAACTGACCGGTTGAAGGGTCCCAACTAATCGGTTGAGGTGTCAACTGACCGGTTCAGGTCCCCAACCGACCGGTTCACTTGTGAACCGATCGGTTCAGGTTGCGAGTTGGTTGCTTTTGTGGAAAATCTAGAACCCTTCTACTCCTGCTTTTAGTCCCATATTGCTGGGGACAGGGAACCCTGTCCCATGACCCGCCTATATATATAGGGGTATTGGGGGCTTCTCAGAGTACAACATAGTGCAAGCTGGTTGCTCTGCAAAGTTGTCATTCTCTCTGGTTTTGGTAACCGAGAGAGAGCCCGAGCAAGTACTTCCTGTAAAGGGAGGTGCAGCAAGGGAAGGACAACTGCAGTTGCAATTGGCAGCAGGAGAGTGTGTTGGCGACTAGTACGTCAACAGGATGGTGTGACTCCTTCTGGTTCCTTGTGCGACAAGGAGATCAAAGTTCCAGGCGGTCCGTGTGGACGACTGCACAGGCAGGAGACCTCTTCCTCTCGGAGGACGACTGTCAATCCTGACAATCCTGGTGAGACCAGGAGTCTTCAGTTCCGGTGTGACCAGGAGCTGCACAGACACCGTCCAAGACCAGAGGTGAAGACCGTGCAAGGCGCGAGGTACTGTCGCCGAGCAAGCCTCGGGACAAGGTATGCATCCACAAACCATCTTTCCTATTCTATAGACGTTGACGCGATTCCTTTTGTTCTGGGTTTTGGGGAGAAAATTTTTGTTTCCACTGCTTCTCTGCCTCCTCTAAAACCCAACAGTCTTGCCCATACGATCGTGCGTGACTGGTTTCATCCAAACAGTCTTTCCCATACGGTCGTGCATGATTGGTTTCATCCTAACGGTCTTGCCCATACCATCATGCGCGACCGGTTTCATCCATTCAGTCTCGTGCATGACTAGTTTCATCCAAACAGTCTTGCCCATACGGTCGTGCGTGATTGGTTTCATCCTAACAGTCTTGCCCATATGGTCATGCACAACCGGTTTCATCCATTCGGTCTCAAGACCGAATGGATAGTTCTATTTCAAGACCGAATGGCCTCATCTCTGAAACCGTTAGGTACTGCGGCTAAAGCAAAGACCGAATGATCACCAAGGTTGCGAAACCGTTTGGTACCAAGGTCAGAAGACCGTTTGGGCACCTAGCCTCTGAAACTGTGAAAAGTCGGCTGTCTGTGAGACCGTTTGAGTAATACCGGTCTACGAGACTATTTGAGGAGTACCAGTCCGTGAGACCGTTTGACACGGCTGCAAAACCATTTGATCATCCAGTGTCCAAGATCGATTGGAGAATGCAAAGCGAAATCATTTGGAAGGTCGAATGAAAAAGGCATGCATCTACCAAACCGTTTGGGCACTTGCTGCCAAAACCGAATGAGTATGTGCTGAGACCGATTGATAAGCTGTTAGCAAACCGAATCGCAAAATTGTGTGGAAAAGCTACGTGCATGGGAGAGCATGCATGCATGGAAAAGTCAAAGCAACCAAAGACCGATTGATAATGCAACTATGAAACCGTTTGGGTGAACAAATAACATGCAGACCGTTTAGTCTCTTGTTTAGCATGAAGACCGTTAGAAGAGGAGGTAGTAGCGAAGACCATTTTCTATACAAGGCTACGTGAAGACCGTTTGGAATGGCCTACATGAGGACCGAATAATCACAGCAACGTGTAGACCGTTTAGCAATGTGATGACCGTATGGATGGCAGCAATGCAAACCGTTTGAGCAAGATTCCACGTGAAGATCATGCAAACCGAATGAGCAAGGAATGAAGACCGAATGAGCAACGTGGACTATTTGCTCTGGCATGTAAGACCATTTGGGTCATTAAGCAATGAAGACCGAATGGATTAAGAAATGAAGACCGTTTGCTGCTGTGTAAAGACCGAATGGAAAAGGCACTTTGCTGCCAAACTGAATGAATACATGCATGAGACCAAGACCGTTTGGGTCATTAAGCAATGAAGACCGAATGGATTAAGAAATGAAGACCATTTGCTGCTACGTAAAGACCAAATGGAAAAGGCACTTTGCTGCCAAACCGAATGAATACGTGCATTAGACCAAGACCGTTTGGTCATTTGCACAAGACCGAATGGAATATGAAACCAAATGAGCCGAATGTGAAGACCGTTTGAAATAGTTTTTACCAAACCATTTGAAGCAAAAATATCTACAAGACCGTTTGGACTGGAATCACACCAAAAACGTGAGGGCCAGTCTTGTGTCTATAAATAGGACCAGCAAGGTCCCCATTTTGGGCAATCGGTTTTGGGACGTTGATAGGCTGCCTGTACATAGGTCCGATCCAGATTCAGTTCCATCCACGCCAGTTTCACTCCACCTACTATCCGTGTAGCAATCAAGGAGACCGAAAAGAGAAGGAAGACGGAGTGAGAGAGACTGTCTGGTCTGTCTTGGCGTTTCCCATTTCACGTCCAGATCTTTTCCGACACGACGTAGAAGACCGCATCATCTTCACCGAGCTGCAACTACCTTCTGCACCGTGCTCATGGAAGATTTCTCTCTCTTTCTCATTCTTCTTGTTTCTCGCATCATGAGCGAGTAGTCCACTTTCACTAGGGTGCAAGGACTAGCCCCACTGCCCATGCAAACATGTTCTTTTGTTAAACTTTCCATGGCAGTGTATATAACTTTTCATTTTGTTGTTAATCGTTATGTTCGTGGTTAGATTAATTGCTTGCTTTCATCTTTGTTCTTCATATGTTGTGAGAACTTCTATATGTAGGATTGAATGTCGTTTAACAGGTTGACTCCCAAACTAGAAATAGAATGGGATTCCTTGACGTCGTAAGTGTATGATCCACGAGGGGACGAGCCATCTAGCCTTCGGTGACTCTTCTGTGTACCTAACGCATGTATAGGGGGTTCACAACCTTAGTTGGATTTTGTATATTCTTGTTAATCGTCAATGTTTTCTCGTGTATTAATGGCCTACTTTCTTATCAATTAATGTGGTTGACTCCCAAACTAGAAATAGAATGTGATTTCTTCGAGGTCGTAAGTGTATGATCTGTGAGGGGACAAGCCATCTAACCTTCGGTGACGTTTCTATGTGCCTAACGCCTGTTTAGGGGGCCTACAACCTTCGTTGGATTTCTATATCTTTGGAGTCGTAAGTAAGTGATCCAGATGGTGACGAGACATCTGATGCCTAAGGTGATGCTTACGTGAACCTAATGCCCGTATGAGGGGTTTTGCAGCAGCTCTATTTGGATAGTTATATCTTTCCTGGGTGTTTGATGATTAGATGTGTTTGTATGCATAGCGGTGGTGAAACCCGATACCATCCCATCAGTTCCATATCATTGATCTAGATCCAACTTTAATTCCGCTCTTTACTTTCTTGCAATTCGTTTAATTAATCTCAAATTAACCAATCGTTCTAAATATTAGTCTTACTTGAACTAGATTCGACTGACAAGATTCTTTAAAATGTTGTCCTTTGGGTTCGATCCTTAACTATACTGTGATAAGACTCGTCCGATTGTGGGTGGTATTATTGCACATTGGTATTGGTAAAAGCTCGGGGATTTCAACCTCGAGTGAGTTTGTTCGTGCGATAAATTCCACATCATCCTGAGAATCTCAATAAGTTGCAAAGAGAAGTGGTCATTACCCTATGGCATTTTGAGATGTATTTTCCTCCTTCATTCTTTTATATCATGTTGCATCTTGTTGTCCATTTGACTAGGGAAGTGAAAAAGTTGGGACTAATTTTTTGCATTGGATGTATCTTTTTGAATGATACATGAATGTTTTCAAAGGTGATGTTCAAAACCATTATTAGCCTGAAGGGAGTATTACTGAGGGTTATGTGGTCAGGGAGGTTATGGACTTTTGCAATGACTTTTTGAGTTGTAATGAAGCTCATGTAAATGACAAGAATATTGAAGACTATTCTGACAAATAAACTTTTGGAGCATAACAGAAAGTAATCGATAGTGAGTTGTGGGAACAATCTCACTTGTATGTTTTACATGACATCAAACGAAGTGAATGTTTATAATACTGAATATACCAATTTCATCAAGACAAAATATCCTCGATCCAATTAAATGTGGCTTGCTAGAGAGCATAACAAGATATTTATTTGGTGGTTTGAAGATAAAGTCTTACGTCAACTATCTCAAACACTAAATAATTTTGCTGAAAATATCAAATGCCTCACCTTTAAAACAAAAATGAAAGTTATGTCTTATGAAGGGTTTGACATGAATGGGTTTTCATATTACACAAAGCGTCAAGATGATAAGAGCGTCATCCAAAATAGTGAGGTTACCCTTCAAGAATTTTTTCCGGTGTAAAGGATAAGAATCCACATGAAGCTAAAATGTCATATTACAGTGTCATTGAAGACATATGGGAGTTTGACTACATAAATTTCAAAATTTTGGCCTTTAGGTGTAATTGGGTTGATAACACAAAAGGAGTTGTAGTGGATGAATTGGGTTTCTCAATTTTGAAAAGATAGGTGAGAATGGTGAACTATTCATAATGGCATCATAGGTGAAGTAGGTATTTTATATCGATGATCCTACAAATGAAAAATGGTTAGTTGTTCTTCATGGTAAAAGGCAGTTCATCACAAATCCTATAGATGAATCATAGTACTATGACAAGTATACTGACACCAATTAATTCTCATTTGGCTTGCTAACACCAAATATTGATGTTGACATTGACTCATATATGCATGAAGATCACACTATGGGAATGTTAATTGATATAAGATCCAAATATTAGAGGCATGCTTTTATTTTTTTTTAATGTTAAATAAGCATTTTACATTCTTTATTGCTTATATTTTATTGTTTGCCTATTTTTGATATGACATTATTTCATATGGTGTCTAACCATGAGTTTGATGATCATAATGATGATTACCATGAGGATGAGCACCTTGACAATGTGCACTGTGAGAATGCACACCCTGACACTGATGTAAGTTGTAATGTTTTATTACATAGATGTACATCTTACAATGTCTATCTAGTTGCATTGTTTTATCCATTTATAAGTTACATTGTTTTATGACTTATGTGTTCTTTTTGTCACTTTTAGCATGACGATGTGTGCCCTGAGGATCTTGTTGAGCTTAATGCACAACATTGTAAGCATGCAACAATACGAGGCATCACCATGAGGAACAAGTTACGAAAGTAAAGGGGTAACAGACTGAAGCTGGTCATTGAGTTTGATAATCAAGAAAATCTTGTTGGGAAGAACCATTGTTCTTTTGTGTCATATCTAGGGGTTCTGACTATAGCAAAACAAATGAAATTGTAGAATATTGGCATAAAGTTGATCCAAGAAAGAAAGAATTAATATGGAAGGAACTATGTGTGAGATATTATCATTTACAATTTTTTAAAAGTTGTTTATAGTTCTAGTTTTAAGAATATTTCATTAAGTATATGAACTTTTGCATAGCATATTTGATCTGGATGAAAAACTGCATGGTAAAAAGGTGATGCAACACTGTGGTAGGGTACTAAGGAATTACATGACATATCTAATAAGAGAATACATACGAGACGGTGGGAAATAGAAGAAGTCAGCCACTAAGCAATAGATCTATCTTGACCTGAAGGTGTGGGATGTGTTTGTTGCTAAGAGACAAATATATGAATTCAAGGTATTAAGCCTCACTCCTCATATTGAATTCATTGTATCACATATTTAACTTATGCTTTGGACTAACTAGGCTATAAGAAATTCACAAAGAGAAAGGTTTGCAAATAATGTGCACAACCACACGATGGGTCGAGGTGGCTATGCACATCTTCGCCAAGAGTTATTATAGGCATCTTTTTCTCAAAAGCCTACTCCTGGGACCGCTAAGTCCTCCACTTCTACAAAACCTCTACCTCACCATAATTTTTGGATAGTTGGGAGGCAAACAAAATTTAGAGAAATACCACCTCGCAACTACTGAGGGGCTGCAAAAATGGTAAAATTCAACCCTCAGAGCAATTAGTATTGATTCTTGTTATGTTTTACTTACCAATTGATAATGATGATGATTAGAAGGAGCTCCACAAGAAAAGGGAACAAGGCAAGTTCACCTCTTAGGGAACAAGGGATGAATTGGCAGTTTCTCTAGGTAACCTAGAGCATCCTGGATGTGTTAGGGTTGTGGTACTGGTATAGGTATAAGAGCCTTCTTTGGGCCATCAGAGCATAAGAGAAACGAAGGGTTCTAAAAAAAGGTAAAAGAGATGATTGCAAAGGATATAGGGGAAGCAATGAGAAAGTATCATTCTTCTCATACAGTACCTATGGCTCCCTACTCTTCATATAAGGTGGACCCCCCTACGACAAAGGCGATTGGGAGTAATCCCTTTGACCCACCACCTAGCATGTATATTGTAAGTATATTCATGACATACTAGTCTTTCAATATTGTATGTTTAGTTATATATATAACACTCTATGCAAATTTGTAGGGGTTGAGGCCATGTCGTCTTAAATTACAAGAATATGCCATTGTTGTAGGTGAGGCTTACCACCCCCTTGTAGGTGGAATGATTCATGGTGCTCCAATGCCTGCCAATGTGGTTAACGTGACTCCAAACTTGTCTACCCCGCTCAAAAGTAGACTGCACTATCGTATGAACACCCCAAGTACGAGACGATAGGTAAAGAAAAAGACAATGTGGTCGCATAGCCCAAAGTAGGAGTTGTCTATAGTGATGTATGGTAAATTTACATTGCATTTGTATCTATATATACATGACAATTGATATGACATTATATATATGGAGGAGATGGCACCTAAGAAACCTCTTACAACTCATCCTCCACCTCCACCTCCACCTTCTCCTCAATTACTAGGTTGGTTTACAAAGGACCTATTCAACTCGACAGGTCCTCAGTGCAGGGGTAAGACATTATGGATAGGCGAACATGAAGAATGTCCGCCTATGATGGTTTCTATTAAGGAGGGTGTTGTACGTCAACCTCATGGTACTAGTATATTTCTGCAAGATGTTTTGAAGTTGTTTGGTTATGATTGGTTGAATACATTTGTGATAGAACTTTGGATACGGTGAGATCTTATATATCTATATACCTCATTTTATATATGTTAATTTGTTTTCTTATATATTAATGCATACACGATATATGTTTTGCATCCACTTACATAGGGTTTGTATAGAGTTTTCACGGTCCCATGTGGCATTTCTAGTTCCATCATTGATTAGTTGTGTAGTTAAAGACCATGCATTAGTTACCCAATACTGATCTACTACATTTAAATATTTTGATAAAGTATGTACAATGTTGAGTAAGTTTACTCCCTTTGCTTATAATTTTGACTTAAGAATTACATTTCATTGTGGATTTTGAGTTATATTTTGTTTTACTTCTTATCACTTAAGAATAACCATTAGGTGTTATTGGTTATTGTCCCCGTGATGTTAACTATGTATTATCTGGATCTGAAGGGTGACAAAGTATACAGTGAGGGACACGATTTGAAAAAGGCATTATTCACGTGTGTAAATTGTTATATTTGTATCTGTTAATATATATATATATATATATATATATATATATATATATATATATATATATTACATTACTTTTTACTAATGCAATTCATTGTGTTAGATTAACAAAAGCATATGACCACGTAAGGTGGGAATTCATGTGGAGGGTGATGAGCAAAATGGGGTTCGAACAAAGATGGATAAATCTGGTTAAAGAGTGCGTCCAAACTTCTTTCTCAATTTTGATCAATGGCTCACTGGAAGGTCTTTTCAAGGCAAGCAATGGACTAAGACAGAGCGACCCCCTGTCCCCTCTCCTCTTCACAATGATTATGGAAGGTCTTACTAATATGATGCATCTAGCGGAGGAGAAAGGATCCATAAAAACTTCCCATATCAGTGGTACCAAAGTTTTTTCCCATCTTATATTCATTGATGACGTGATGCTCTTCTCAGTGGGGAATTCAAAGAGACTTCATGAACTTAAAAGAGTTCTCATCCAATTTGGTAGAATGACCGGGCTCTACATCAACCAAATCAAATCAAAGATTTATTGCTCGAGATCATGTGATAGCAGAAGGGGCAGATTGAAACTGGCGATAGGAATGGAAAATGGGGTGCTTCCTACTAAATACCTTGGTGCACCAATTGCAGGTGGTAAAGGAACTTCTAAAGACTTTACGGCCTACCTTGATGTCATTAGGAAAAAGGTGGAACACTGGAGTGGAATAAAAAGATCCATGGCGGGAAGATTAGTCACTGTGATGGAAAGAATGAGAACTATAATAGCTATTTTTTATGGGGTGGCAAGCATCATAGTGTTGCTTGGGAAGTAATAGCTGAACCTTTCGAGAAAGGAGGGATGAATATCAAACAACCTATGGAGATTCTAGACAGCTGCAGAATGAAAAGGTTAGACATATTCCTTAGAGGGAGAAACAACATATGGACAGACTGGATGAGGAAACGATATGGGAACATACCTGTAATGACAACACAGCATTTAAGAGCTTGGAGAAACATGTGCCAGAACTGGGAAAAGGCACAAACCTTCTACAAAGTTGATGGCAATGGTATGATGATGCTTAAAGAACAACATATCACACCATGGATCAACAAAGTCGAAGGCTCAAATATCTACTGGTACAAGATAATTTGGGGGCCCTTTCATGTTCCGAAATGGAGCACGACAACATACAAAGATATTTTGAAGAAACTAATGACGAAAGATAGGATGCGTAGATGGGGTATACAAATCAACAACACATGTTGTCTCTGCAATAGGGAGGAGGAGAAACATGAACACATGTTTGGAGACTGCAGCTACTCCATGTATGTATGGACAGCTTTATGCCTTAAGAATGGATGGGTAATCAACAACCAACTGAACCTTGAAGACTTTATAACTCGGATTGATTCCTCTAACAGATCCAAATACGAAAAAGGCTTTGTCGGTCTGTGCATTACCCTATTTTGTTATGCCATCTGGGAGGAGAGGAACAAGAGAGTCCATGGGGGGACTAGAAATAATGAATATAATCTAATCTAGAAGTTGTGTATAGACATTAGAAATGTGGTGAGAGCTAAGAAAGACCTTATAAAAGGCAGCTCTCTACTAACTCAAAAATATTGGGGAATTTTGTAGAAAATACGCCCTTGATATGGTGTGTGATGTTTTTGTTTGTAATGCATACTCACTGATGTAATGGTTGGAGGGTTAGCTTTGCTACCCCTTTTGGCAATACTATTTACCTATTTCCAAAACAAAGATTAACATATAGGGCTATAAAAGAATTCAAGAAATCTAGAGGAAAGGTGGACAAGAAAATAAATAGATAGTTTGGTAGAATGTTGAAGTAGTTTTCTGACTCCATTGCATATTTATTCCATCTATGCTTAATTTTATTTATTAACATTTTGTATGTTGAAATTTATAGTGTTCTATACAAGACAATGGTTGGGCGTGCAGATACTACATGATGTGGTATATGGACATGATTGCTAGATATGGAGCACCATACATCGACAACATATAAAAAGTAATCTATATATAGTCTTGATCATCATAAGTATATGGTCTCATTCGATAATATAAAAATAACAAATATATTAATTATATATGTTATTCTCTTCACATATGTCTAAAGCAAAAGACTTTAATACGCTAGAAAGCTATAACACATACAAATGCCCTATACAACAAAATAACTAGATGAGATATGAGAACAATGAGCACAAGCCTTCATTAATGATGTCAAGTTTAATTTTGATTGGGATTAAAGAATGAATTTTCTAAATTTGATGTCATTATTTCTGTATATATGTGGTTCTTATGACTTCTTTCAACTTTAAATTTGATGCGAGTAAATTATTGGTACATATGTGAACGATGATCTATATACATGTGTGTGAATGTGGAGGTGAATGAATGAATTGTGTTTTTAAATGTCATGGGTGGAATTGGTATATATGTAAATGAAGTATCGCGTGTGTGAATGCATGAGAAGATGAATGAATAGAATAATGTTTACACATGTGATGAAATGGAATTGGAGAATGCATAGAATTATGTGTATGTTATATTTTTATTGAAGGTTTAGTGTCCTATTGTTAAGTTGGACTCACATGATGTTGTTAGCCTATAGTTCAGAACTCCAGTTCCAAACTACAGGTTCTGCATCCTACTGACCAGTTGGATAGCAGGTCTGCAGTCCTGCTATTTAAAAAAACATAGTCATTGGTTGTTCCAGAAAATCATCATTGTAGGCGTGGGTCATCGATTTTAGTCATATATTTGTTATTAAAGACTAAACTAAAACGGCCATGCTGGATTACACATCATAGTCATCAGTTTACTTGATTTCATTATCACTGTACATCATAATCTTCAATTGTATGTGATGAAACTGACGACTTAAATTCTAATGAGGTGTCAGTTATTTTGAAAATCTACGACTTAGGTATCTTTCCAAGTTATAAGTGTGACCTAGTATGACATTATGGTGTTGGTTGTTGCACTGGAACCGATGACTCAGACTCCTATTGATGTCAGTTATTTTGAAAATGGACAACTTAGAAACCTTTACAAGTTTTAGTTGTGACCCAATATGGGATTATAACATCGGTTTTTGTACCAAAATTGACAACTTAGACTCCTATTGGTGTCGGTTTTTTCAAACATAGAAACTGAGGCCGTATCTCCATCGTTGGTTTTTGCGTACCCTAAAAACTGATAACTTACGTCTATGACTATAGTGTTTCCCACTTAGGTGTCGGTTTGAAATTGATGTTATAGGGTCATTTTAATCGATGCTAGAGGTAGTTTCTATACTAGATATGATTTGTATGGAAGAGAGAGAAGGAGAAAAATCTAAGGGTTTCTTTACCCTAAAGGAGCCTTAAGAGAGCCCAAGATCTTTCCCAACCTATTCCAAGTGGTCAAGGATATGATACAAAGCAAGGAACATCAAAGATGAGCAAGTTTAAGGTCAAGGTGCAAGGAAGAAGCCTCAACATGTCTGTGGTACATAGCCATAGCCATGGTGCAAATGCTCCATGTCACAA
This sequence comes from Alisma plantago-aquatica, assembly GCA_963693085.1. Taxonomy (NCBI): domain Eukaryota; kingdom Viridiplantae; phylum Streptophyta; class Magnoliopsida; order Alismatales; family Alismataceae; genus Alisma; species Alisma plantago-aquatica. The sequence continues at coordinate 470,164,288 of OY856410.1, forward strand.
TTGAAGTAGAAGTTTGAAGCTACTAGCCACCAGTCCAGTGGTGACCCACCACCCCCATGGGGACCAAAGTCTACCATGCTTGTAGTGACCACCACGGTTGTGGTAGTGGCGCTCCAGAATTTCAACTTTATCTAACTTTCTCATCCAATTTTTACCTCACTTATGTCCATACACCATGATAATAACCCCACTCCACCATGGTTGTGGTGACCCAAACGGTCGTGGTGGCCAACAACCCTACTATATTACCTGCACTACTCTACCCAAAATGCCCCCACTTAACCTAATGCTTCCCCACTACCTATATATACTTAGGTGGAGGTTGTAGCATGAGGTTACATCCCACTGAAATTCATTTATACCCCCATTAGCATTCAAGACCTCTCACCTACCTCCCATCTACCACCCACTCCATTTCCACCTTCTCCCACTTCAAAACCCTAGTTTTCTAGGGTTTCCACCACTAAACCTCACCTTTCAATGCCGTTTACCTATCTTGGAGGGAGGTGCTCGAGCTACAACATCTAGTAGGTGAAGAATGAGGAGCTTTGGTGGATTTCTATGGCCATCATATTCTTTCTCATTTCTCCTTTTCTATTTTGTTTGATCATGTGTAGCTAAGCCCCCTTAGTGGGTTGTTTGGGGGATTAAGTGTTACTTTAATACCATGTTCAGGGAATATAACTTGTAATGAACATATTTTTGTTCTATGATGATTGTCTCTTGCTTATATCTATTTTTCTACTTGTGACATGTGCCTCTAAACATTGTTTGCATGTTGTTGGATGCTTGAAAACACCTAGATTCTAGGGGGGAAATGAATTGTATGTGGCTATCTTAGGAACTTCTCCTAGGTCTAACTAGTGGATCCCTAGATAACACCTTATATTCCTATATACAAATCTCTTCTCCTACAACTAGGTCTGAGATCTAATTGGCTAGTGAAAGAGTGACTAGTGCAATTTCCTAGAGTTTTCTAAAGGCTAGGTGTGAGTAACATGAGGTGAAATACCCTAATCCCTACTCCCTATTCCTACCCTTGTCTCTCAATTTCCCTAATAACACTTACCTTAGAAACATACACTTGCTTAGTCCTAATTGAATTACACCTAAAACCTAGTTCAATTGAGTCTCGTAAGGTTGGATGAGGTGTGCAAGGGTGTAATTCCCCTACACACACTCCATACCACCCATGACCAACTAGTAGTTTAGGATAATTTGATAACACTTATCTTATTGTTTGGTCTGGAAATCTAGGATGAAAATATAGAATTTGCATGTTATATCATTGCTCAACTTCGTTTCATCTAACATTCCCCCAAACGTCCCACACTTCCCATAACTTGCTAAAACCTTATTTCGCTTTCTTGCTAGCTCATGCTTGCTTAGTTGCTTAGTTTAGTTACTCTTTAGTCAATTGCCTTATTCTTGGCAGTTAGTCCTTGATAGGGTAGTTAGTGCATCTTTGTGCTTTCTTAATCTAGATAGTGGTAGTTTAGGTCTCTAATCGCTTTGGCATCTTAATTGCTAGTCTAGTGTGGTCTTGTACTCTTTCCTAAGTAGTTGTTTTTGTTGTTAATTAGAATTGCTTGTTTAGGGTTAAATTAGGGTTTTACTTGTTTAGTTTCCTTTCTTTCCTTCTTTCTTGAATACTTAGATTCAACAAAACCAAACCAACTATAAAACCTAAAATCCCTAATCTCCACTTTAGGAACATATCTACATTAACTAAGCTCTAGTACTCCCTCTTTCCCTGTGCATTGACCCTTATCTTGCCCCTTTCCTTTAACACGATCTTGTGTGCTTGTGGAAGAAGTGTGATTGGTGTAAGTGAGTGTATTAGACTTGGTCCTTATAGATTCAAAAGATTCAAGTATGTGAAAATGCACCAAGATTTTTGGTGTTGTTGTCGAGGAGAAAGACAATCGGCTTAACTAGTTAGTGTCGCTTTGCTTTTCCTACTGCCCTCACCATTTATATTCTGTATTCTTTGTGTTTTTTTTGCATCTTGGTTTGCTATTTGTTTGGTTGTGCTTTATGCATGTTAGAAGAAACCCTTTGAAGTCAAGATGGTAGATCGAGATGCACGAACCCCTCAAATTCCTCATCCACCCTACATGATGAAGATATTGGCAGACATGGTAAATCTCATGAAGATTCAGGTGGGAAGTTCTTCAAATCACTCCGCCAACTCCATGGAGGTTTCATACGCGTAAACTGTGCGTGCAAACACAAGTATACATATCAATGTAATATAGGCCTTGTGAGGCCCGAGTCGAACTCAGGGAAACGTGAATTTTAGTAGACTACTACTAACTGATTGCGATCAGCTAAACCGATTAAAAGAGTTTGAGAGTTGATTGAAAAAGAAAATAAAATAAAAGAAAACACATCAATCAATTAAATGTTTAGTTTAATCCATTTAAATGGGAATCTTTAGGATTGTGGTTTCACCGCAGGTTCTCACTGTACTAATTTCTACACAATTATCCTAATTCGTCTCATATTCCGGATAGTGGCCTGTAGTTAGAATTGCTCACTTTCACGATACAATTCACTACTTAAATCTAGGTCAGTTCCACGGTAGTAGTAACCTATACCCTAAATTAGGTGCATGAGAAACAAACTCTGGGTTTCCACCATTAACTGTACATCGCCTTGTTCGAGGAATTTATTAGTTAATGTGATATTCGTCTCTTTTCAACAATTAATTCTCTTTCAAAGTAATTAAAGTCATTAGATTATCATTAAGGAGATTAATCATAATGATAGAATAAAGAAAATGAAATCATACCACGAAATTGAGAGACAAATTATGATAAACAATGTAAAAAGTATCATACAACGATTACCCGGGCTACTCCCGGTCCTAAAGACAAAGGAGATTATCCCCGCATGGTTGACAATGGAAAATACATAGGAATAGAGAAGAAAAACATGGGAAACATAGAGCAAACTCGTGTAACCCCTGATACAAAGGTGTTCCTGGAGATCCTCCTCGAGAAACGTACGTTTTGCAGTCTTCCGGCAGCAAAATCGCCCGTCGGAGGTGCCGGGATCGCCCGGTTGACGACCTTCATCTCTCGTCTCCTCTCTCTCTCCTTCTTGGATGTCATGCAACACGATATGTGATCTCCAATAGGGTCAGCCGTGCTCTTCTTAGGTCATAGGACCACTTTATAGCTCCGAAAAAGCTCAACCGTCGGATTAAAACACTTCGTTTTAGTGCTGAAAATTGCCAGATTCCGACGTTGTCGATAGTATCGACCCCAGGTCGATGGTATCGACCATGATATAGGTATTTCCTTCCAAAATCGCATTTTTGGGTTGCTTTCTGATGAAATGTCGATACTATCGACACCAGGGTCGATAGTATCGATTCTGGACAATGCAAAAGTGCCTGAAAAGGTGCCAAAACATGTGTATAAGTCTGAGGATTATATAAAATTATATAAATATGATAAAAGAAGTATAATTTGATGCAAAAAGAGTTTAAAGGCCAACTATAGTGAATTATGCAAATATAATCAATAAAATGACAAATACATGCATAAAATAGATATAAAATAAGCCTATAAAAGTGACTCAAAACCCATGCATCAAACTCCCCTAAGCTTAAACCTTGCTCATCCTCGAGCAACAAAACTTTGGATATGGTTGAGATAAGTCAGCAACAGGACATAAATACATGAAATGAATCTACATCATCCCCACTTTCTTTCCACAAACCGGCCCTCATTGACCACTGAACACTAACTGCCATCCAGGCGACCAAAGACCTATGTAAAAGATGTCCGTCCCCCAATCAAAGAAACACTATCAATTAAAGTAGTTAATATGATAAACTCATCTGGTCCATACTTGATGCATCTTGTGATCTCCTATCTACGTTGCTCATTTCCTAACTACCATCTAAATGGAAGAAGATCTCCTGATATTAATGATTGAGGAGAATATCATGGGTGGCCTACTGATTAGAGCAATTGGTGGATGGGATAGGTGGTTGTGGAAGAGATGGAAGCACATAACAGTCAATCATGCAATACAAAAATTAATGACCTATCATGATGCAAAATGCAAGTGAAAATGTCCTAATGCTTACATTTTTGGTGGAATGATGCATGCAATATCATTCCGTCTCAAGGTGAGATGGAATATCTAAGAAAACTACACCATGTGCTTATTCTTATTAGTATGTAAGTGAGAACAGGTTCCTTTCTCCCTCTCATTCCTACTTACTTCTCAATTCTTTTTTTTTATTTTTGTTTCTTCTCTTTTTTTCAATTTTTTTCAATTTTTTTTCAAGCCCTTATTTTCATAGATGACCATGAATTATTTTTCGGGCTCACTTCTTGTTACATAACTTATACATTTGAAGCATTCATAAGATATGGAAAAAGTTCACCACCTTTAATGTTTCAGAAGACATAAGATGCATGATGTACTATATGCACAAAAGATGTGAATGCAGCTATGAAATGATAGTTATGCAATTAAATGACACACACCTAAGGATAATGTGCATGTATAACTACTCTATCTTTTTTTATTTTCATTTTCATGCAAAAATATGTGAAAATAGTTGTAATGCAATACCTATCTACATGGGATGCAATCAAAGAGTGAAAGAAAGTAATATGCTCCCATTTCTTATGGTGGAGTGTGAATGAAATTGCGGTGGATCGGATCACAAGACTAATTGACAGAACCTTCCGAAAATATCATATGTCCCTCTCTAAAGACCTGTGTACAAGGTAATTGAAGGATTTATCTCTTAAACTTTAGTCTAAGGTCATGTTAGCATTTGGTCGGTTTGGGCTCAAACATCCTTGTCAATCACTTTTCCTTGGACAATAAAGATAGTCATTCGTATCCCCATGTCCTGAAGCTGACTCACCTAAGCATTTCCTCAGTTATGCAACTCAATTACTCACAAGAATCAGCTCAAAAAGTTTACAATATGCTCATTTTTTATGTTCACACAACCCAAGAATAATACTCCCAATTGAAACCATGCATTTATTACTCCACAGATTACACTAGATAGATGTGGATCCTACAAAAGCGGTAAATCTAGAAATAAATACAACTAATATTTCAAAAGTAAAAGCAACATGAATAAGTAAGTAAAAACTAAGATAGAGGGTTGTTCCAACACCCCCCCTAAGCTTGAATATGACTATGGCCTCATAGTCAACATTCTCACTTAAGAGGTGGAACAACGGTACCATTCACTTTGAAGTGTGGTGAAGAAGGATGGTTAGATGCTCAAGTGGACCAAGTGATGCTTTCTATCTCCCTCCTTTTTGTGTCCCACTTTTGTGTCTTAGTGGTTCTAAGACGTGATTTGCTTCATCCTTCTTCGCTCTGCAAAAAATGATGCGAAAAAATCTCATTTCTATACCTTTTTCGGCCTGTTTTATGTAGTTGTCCTGCATGTGTCGATACCATCGACACCAGGGTCGATGGTATCGACCCAGACTCAGCAATTTTGCTGAATCTATGCATCTAAAAGCCTAGGAACTCAAAAGTGTCGATACTATCGACACTAGGGTTGATGGTATCGACTTTACTGTCACCAAGTTTTCTAAAAATCATCAGGAATCTCGATACTATCGACCCTATGGTCGATAGTATCGAATCTTGCTCAGTGTTTACTGCTCCAAACTCGATACTATCGACATGGGTGTCGATAGTATCGACCTTAAAGTTCTGCACACTTCAAAACACGAGTTAGGGTACCATTTTTACAAAAATTATCAAAACCTAAGCAAAAACTAAGTACATAAACATAAAAGAACATAACCAAACATAAAAATGAACCTAAAGTTGGGTTGCCTCCCAACAAGTGCCCTTATTTAATGTCCTAGGCTTGACATAAAGATACCTTTAACCTGGGTTGTCAAGGGATGTCTCTAATGATTCATTTGGCAATTTGAATTTAACTCTATCATCACCAATCCCAAGTGTCAAGTAACCTCGCCCAATGGCAGCGATTACATCAGTCGTAGCTTGGAACAGCCTTCCCAATAGCATCTCACCTCCTTCCAACTCATGCATGTCCATGACAACAAAGTCAATAGGGAAGATGAATTTGACAACCTTGACTAGCACATCCTCACATATACCTTGTGGCTTCACAATGGATCCATCCACCAACTCAATTGTCATAGAAGTTTGTGTTGGCTTCTTCAATCCCAACTTTTGAAAAGTGGCAAGTGGTATAAGATTAATGCTTGCCCCTGAGTCACACTGTGCTTGTGGAAAATGTTGGCCACCTATGGAACATGGGATGTAGAAACATCCTGGATCTTTCCTTTTCCTTGGTAGCCATCCTTGGATTATAGAACTCACTTTTTCATCAACACACACAACATTTGTATCTTTGATCCGTCGTTTCTTGTTGATGATGTCTTTCATGAATCTTCCATATGAAGGAATTTTCTCTATCGGCTCCACTAGTAGAATGTTAATGTGGATCTTCCGAAACATATCCAAGAACTTCTTGTAGTGCCTATGCTCTTTCTTCGGCCTCAAACTATCCGGGAAAGACATGTTTGGGTCCTTCACTCGCTTGTGTGGTGGCACATATGGAACTTTAGGGGTCTCCTCCCCTAAGCTTGCTTCAACACCACCTTCTAGGATAGGATTTGACACATCATCCATGGATGGCATGACTTGTGGCTGCTTCTCCTTATTGATAGTGGCTGCTCCACTATGAAGTAAAGCTTTCACCTGCTCTTCTGACATAGGAGTCTTTTCAGAAATCTGAGATGTGAGCACGGTAGTAGTGGAATCTTGGTGGGATTTTCTGAACGGGAAATATCTTCCTGGTAGTCCATATAAGCTACGGGGGTATGGTACACTGGGTTTAGCCTCCGTGTCAAAATGCATTTTGACCTTTTCATAGACCTCCACCACTGGGGGTTCTGTCTCCTTAATCACAGATATGTACTTCACTTGATGATGTGCTTGAACAGCCTCTGCATTCCCAGCCTGTCTTTGTTGATTTGTATGCTTCATGGCCTCCACTTCATTGGAAATTTGGGTCACAGTCGTCTCTAGTGCCCTCATCTACGCTCCATGACTTTGCAACATCTGCCCAAATTGATTCAAAATCTCGCCATGGGACTGTAACTGTTTGCTGAATGTACTCATCAGTTCTTGATTTTATTTCACCACCTGGCTAAGCAATTCATTGTTCTTTTCCTCTAGGCTAGGCTGCAGCTTCTAAAAATTTTGTTCCTTCCTCCAATCATAATTGTTATTTCTATATCCATGTTGATGCATATACTTTGCATGTGCTTCATCATCAGACCCATTGTTCTCCTTCTCTAGGAGCTTCTTGGCTATAAGATCCATCTTTTCATTAAGCGCTTTGATGGCCTTTGCTTTAGGTGTCACGCCAACCTGCTCTAGTGCATCTCTTTCACCCCAAGACTGCTACTTTGCCATATTCTTCAAAATTTCCCAGCACCTCGTACCTTTGTTGTTCAAGAAGAACCCCGAGCCTGCTGAATCCAGATTGCTTCTGTCATGCTCATTGAGAGCAAAATAGAAAATTTTAACCTATTTTTCCTTATCTATCCCGTGATGTGGGCACTTTCTCAACATGATCGGGAAGCGCTCCCATGTCTCAGAATAGGTCTCACCGGCCTTCTGGCTGAAGTTGTGGATCTTTCGCACAAGATCATTTGTCTTCTCAGGTGGAAAGAACCTCTTGAAAAATACCTCAACCATGTGATCCCACGATTCCACATACTCATCATCAAGATTATGTAGCCATTCTCATTCATTTCCCGCCAGAGAACTGGGAAATAACTTCAAGTAAAGTGTCTCTTGTGGGAACTTGTCAATCTTTATCATATTGCAATTTTCCACGAACGTGCTGATGTGGGTCACCGAATCTTCGTTCTTCAGCCCATGGAATGCATTAGATTTGACTAAATTAATTAGCCCTGGATCATCTTTGTAGTTAGGAATGTTGATGGCCTGCCTCTTGATTGGCCCCTTAAATGCAGAGGAGGAAGAAGCCTTGATCTTCTCCCAGATCGTCTGCTCCTCATTTGCTGCTCCGTCACCCATTATTACTTTACTAGTACCTGAAATTTCAAATGGTAGTGTATGAACTGGTACTAATAATTAAAACAATGAATAAGATTTGCAATTCAATTCAAAAGATTAAAAGAAAAAATATAGGAATTAAAAATAGCCTAGTGTGGCCGCTCACAGCAATTGTAGTGCTAAAATTCATCGTTTCCCCAGCAACGGTGCCAAAAACTTGACATGCGTAAACTGTGCGTGCAAACGCAAGTATACATATCAATGTAATATAGGCCTTGTGAGGCCTGAGTCGAACTCGGGGAAACGTGAATTTTAGTAGACTACTACTAACTGGTTGCGATCAGCTAAACCGATTAAAAGAGTTTGAGAGTTGATTGAAAAATAAAATAAAAGAAAAGAAAACAAAGCAATCGATTAAATGTTTAGTTTAATCAATTTAAATGGGAATCTTTGGGACTGTGGTTTCACCGCAGGTTCTCGCTGTACTAATTTCAACACAATTATCCTAATTCGTCTCCTATTCCGGATAGTGGCTTGTAGTCAGAATTGCTCGCTTTTGCGATACAATTCACTACCTAAATCTAGGTCGGTTACACGGTAGTAGTAACCTATACCCTAAATTAGGTGCATGAGAAACAAACTCTGGGTTTCAACCATTAACCGTACATCGCCTTGTTCAAGGAATTTATTAGTTAATGTGATATTCGTCTCTTTTCAACCATTAATTCTTCTTTTAAAGTAATTAAAGGCATTAGATTATCATTAAGGTGATCAATCATAATGATAGAATGGAGAAAACGAAATCATACTATGAAATTGAGAGACAAATTATGATAAACTATGTAAAAAGTATCATACAGCGATTACCCGGGCTACTCCCGGTCCTGAAAACAAAGGGGATTAGCCCCGCATGATTGATAATGGAAAATACACAGGAGTAGAGAAGAAAAACATGGGAAACATGGAGCAAACTCGTGTAACCCCTGATACAAAGGTGTTCCTGGAGATCCTCCTCGAGAAACATGCATTTTGCAGTCTTCCGACAGCAAAATCACCCGTCGGAGGTGCCCGGATCGCCCGGTTGACGGCCTTCGTCTCTCGTATCCTCTCTCTCTCCTTCTTGGATGTCATGCAACACGATATGTGATCTCCCCTAGGGCCGTCCGTGCTCTTCTTAGGTCATAGGACCACTTTACGGCTCCGAAAAAGCTCAACCGTCGGATTAAAACGCTCCGTTTTAGTGCTGAAAATTGCCATATCCCGACGCTGTCGATAGTATCGACCCCAGGTCGATGGTATCAACCATGATACATGTATTTCCTTCCAAAATCGCATTTTGGGGTTGCTTTCTGATGAAATGTCGATACTATCGACACCAGGGTCGATAGTATCGATTCTGGACAATGCAAAAGTGCCTGAAAAAGTGACGAAACATGTGTATAAGTCCCAGGATTATATAAAATCATATAAATATGATAAAAGAAGTATAATTTGATGCAAAAAGAGTTTAAATGCCAACTATAGTGAATTATGCAAATATAATCAAGAAAATGACAAATACATGCATAAAACAGGTATAAAATAAGCCTATAAAAGTGACTCAAAACCCATGCATCAAGGCTCTTGTGAAGATGTGCAAGTTCTACAATCCTATGGATTTCGGAACAACCATGGCTCCATGTCGAGCTCTTACACTTCAAAATGGAGAAATTATCCAAACTTTTCATGGGAGCAACAAGGAGACCAAGAGCCAAGAGCCAAGAAACAACTCCATGTTTGAAGAAGAAGTTCTTGTGAAGTTAAGAATCCTTGATGAAGTGAAGAGAGAGGTTTCCTCGGATGGACAAACTATTAATTGGCTTGATAAAAGGCTGGATCATATTCCCTTTCACTTTCCCAATTTGAGTAGGGAAGACTCCCTTCCCAAACCATGGCCAACCCAAATAGTAAAAATGGTTCTATGGGTGTCCGTCGAGGCATCTATGCTCCACCACAAGAGCAAGTATCTACCTTGCAACAATATCAACCTCCCTCCAACCCTTATGCTCCACCAGCTCCTCAACCTTTTTACAAATTCCAATACACCTTACAACCACCACCACAATATCAACCACAAGAGTCACCCCCATATCAACCACCTCCACAACAACCGTCCTACATCCTTCAAAATCCTAATACACCACACCAAAGACCACCACCACCACAACCATCAAATTATCCCCCTCCTCCCCATGAGAAAGTGAAGATGGTTTCGGTATTGAAGTGTGACAAGGTTGTTGAGAAGTTGAATAAGGGAGGGAAGGAATTTGATAAAGATCATGATGGAGAACCCCTTTTTGGAATGTCCTAGTGGGAGTGCCACGTGTACTAGAGATTTTTCTGTACACCTCATGTTGAGAGTGACAAAGGCAATAGCAATTTTTCATTCAAACTCCTTTTGAAGCAATGATACCAAGTGCCCTATCAGTCTGTGAGAATGCCTAGTGCAATAATAATTCTAAAGTCCCACTGAATTATGAAAAGATAATATATTGTGTTCCAACTTCCTCTGAAATGACACCACAAAGTGTCCCAATTGCCGATCCAAGACATCCTAATGTGATATTTCAATGTTCTCAAGTGTCCAATACGATTGAGACCCCTCTTTTATGCTGATAAATATGCATTCCACAAGGGAAAGCAAAACTATGGCACAAAAATTTTGAAGGTCTTAAGGTTGATTAAGGTAAACACCTTATTTTTTAACATCATTAAGCAAACCCCAACTTATATGAACTTCGATAATGGTGTGTATACCTTCAAGAAGAAGATAAGAGGGAAGCTTCATTAGGGGCTCATATTTAATGAGCTGAAAAGTTACGTTGATGAGGATTCTTACTTTGAGATTTATGATAATGATCCAAAAGGAGAGAATAATGAAGAAAAACACTTGAGAAGCTTACATGACTCTTAGGAGGAAGATCAAATAGTGAAGGAATTTGAGAGGATATCCTATGATGAGGATGGAAACATTTTTATTTTGGATAATAGTTGATTGAATCAAGAACAACAAGCCTGACTGAAGGCTCTAAATTTAGTGCTATCGGGAGGCAACCCACTTGGTTTGAGACTTTTTTCCTCAAAACCCATGTTGTCTTGTTATGCTTTGTTTTTACACATTTCAAGAAATGCACATCCACACTATACTTTTTGGTTTCTCTATTTATGAATCATGTTATTACAAGAACAATGGTGGAAAGATGATACATGAAGGATCCTACCAAAAGGAAGATTAGAATTGAAGAAAAGATTACAAAATAGTGAAAAAGCTACATGAAGGAGTACAACACGGTCGTTCCACACAACACGGTCATGTTGTGGCAAGCTAGAAATGTTGTGGTAGTATAGCTTGCTCACCTAATGCATGTTAATATCTCCCCTCACGTGGAAGATGTCTACCATGACTTCATACCCTCTTCCCTATCATTCTAAACTTCTATTTCATGATGAGGATGGCATGATATATTAGTTTGCGGTGGTAGGGTGGTAAGCCCTTCCTTTACCTCATTTTTCTATACACTCCATGTTCTAAAGTTTTGCTGAGATGATCAAATAGTCTAACTAACTCTTATACTTGTCCATCCATACTTTGTGTGATTTCTTTACATGCATGCATACCATGTAGTTAAATTTCATGCATTTTGTGTAATTTTTCAAAATTTTTGCTTTACATGCCATGCATTGCATTTTATGTAGATTTTGGTAATTTTTGCGTGTTGTATCTAGGATCTACATGATTAATGCTTTCCATTCCTTAAACGTAGGATTAGATGTGATTGAATGCAATTTCGCAACATTTTGGCCAATTTTGCCCAAATTCAGAACTTCTTGCCTAAAAGCATGTTTTGACTTGATCTCTACTTAATGAATTCAAATTTTTATCTTTGACAAATGCATGCTACGTTCTTATGTTCTATTCCTAATAGTCTTAATTGTTGACTTTCTACATGTGAATCACTTCTCTCATATTTGTGCATTGTTCGGTTGAATTATGATTTGAGCAAGCTATATATGCTTAGGGTTTGTGGAATTCCATGGTAAAAAGTATGAATTTCATGTTTTTCACTCATTTGGTGTGACATAATTTGATGAAGTGTTAGAATAATTTTCATGCAGGAGATCTTATGTTGACCCCCATTTTATTCGAATTTTCTTTCATCATCTTCTTACCTCTCCTCCTCATGAAAGGATGCCAAAATGCACATATTTAGCCTTGGCCATCTCCAAACTTTGGGATGACCATATCTATATCTCCCTGCTTCACTCCCACCAACATATTCCCTATCTACACCAACAACAAAGAAAATATAAAAATGCAAAAAGAAAATAAAAGATGCTTCTATCAAATAGCATCTAAATCAAGAAAAGATGACCGCTCCTATGTAATAGCACTCGAATCTCTTACCGCAACCCTTTCTTCCTTTTGCATACCCATTGAGCAAGGAAACATCAAACCTAGATCACTTCACCCTTTTTTGTAGTCATGTGGGTCATATAGTTCGATTTGAATTATGAAATTGAATGCATGAAATAAAACACCACTCCTAGTCATCATTGATTATCGCCATCACAAAATGGTCTAATCGGAGCTACATGAAGGCCATATGTATTAATTATGTATTCTATGTACTATATATGAAGCTTGAATGCTTATTGTTAGAATCATGATTGGATTGAAAAAAGTGAAGAGGAGAGAGGTGGGATACATGTACTTAGTCATCATTGAGCCCATTTAGTCAACATACATTTGTTGCAATGCATTTGTCATTCCTTATTTGTTGAAAAATTAAAGAAAGGTTGAATTGAAGCATACTTGAGGACAAGTATGTTTTAAGTTTGGGGTGGTGATGTAGTCCTATCTTAGTGCTTCATCTTGTGTCTTATTTCACTTCAATCACATCTACAACTATTAGATTACATGTTATTTTCCTCTATATGCATATTACTATAAAATTCACTCATAGATGTTCTTTGCATCATTTCAGGTACTTTTACCATGATCTGGATGGAAAAAAGAGAAGGAGGATAATATAAGGGTTTCTTTACCCCGAAGGAGCCTAATGAGATCCCAAGATCTTCCCCAACCTATTCTAAGTGGTCAAGGATAAACCCAAATCAAGGAGCATCAAAGATGAGCAAGTTGAAGGTCAAAGTGCAAGGATGAAGCCCCAACATGGTCACGGCACATGGCCATGACCGTGGTACATATACTCCATGTCACAGTTAAAGTGCAAGTTTAAAGCTGCTAGCCACCAGGATAGTGGTAACCCACCACCCTCGTGGGGACCCAAGTCCACCATGCCCATTGTGACTACCAAGACCGTGGTACTAACCCTCTAGAATTATGAATTTGTTTGACTTTCTTGTCCAATTTCAACCTCACCTATGGCCATCCATCATGGCCATAATCACCCCACTCCACCACGTCTGTGGTGACCAAAATGGTCGTGGTGGCATGCAACCCTACTGTATTTTTTGTACTACTTTACCCAAAATGCCCCTTCTTAATCTAATGTTTTCCCACCATCTATATATACCTAGGTGATGGTTGTACCATGAGGTTACAGCCCCTTGGAATTCATTTCTACCCCTCTTAGCATTGAAGATCTCTCACCCACCTCCCATCTACCACCCACTCGATTTCCACATTCTGCCACCTCAAAACCCTAGTTTTCTAGGGTTTCCACCAAAAAACCTCACCTTTCCATGCCATTTACCTATCTTGGAGGGAGGTGAACGAGCTATAGTATCTAGGAGGTGAAGAAAAAGGAGCTTCCATGGATTTCTATTGTCATCTTCTTCTTTCTCCTGTCTCTTTTGCTATTTTGTTTGATCATGTCTAGCTAAGCCCCCTTAGTGGGCTGTTTGAGGGATTAAATGTTACTTTTTGATACCATGTTGAGGGAATATAACTTGTAATTATGATTGTCTCTTACTTATATCTTATTTTCCATTTTTCTACTTGTGATGTATGCCTCTAAACATGGATTTCTTGGTGAATGATGCTTGAAAATGCCTAGATTCTAGGAGAGAATGAATTGTATATGGATATCTTAGGATTTTATCCTAGGTCCAACTATTAGATCCCTATCTAGCACCCTATCTTCCTATATACAAGTCTCTTCTCCTACAACTAAGTATTAGATCTAAGTAGTTAGTGTAAGAGTGATTAGTTATATTACCTAGAGTTTTCTAAAAGCTAAGTGGTGAGTAACACGAGGTGAAATACCCTCATCCCTACTCCCCATTCCTACCCTTATCTCTCAATTTCCCTAATAACAGTTACCCTAGAAACCTAGGTTTGATTGGTTGTATTAGAATTACATCTACACCCTAGTTCAATTGAGTCTCATAAGGTTAGATGGGTTGTGTAAGTATGTAACTTCTCTACAAACACTCCATACCACCCATGGCTAACTAGTAGCGTAGGGTAATTTAATAGCACTGATCTTGTTGTTTTGTTTGGCAATCTAGGATGAAAAGATAGAATTTGCATGTTATAGAATCCCTCAACTTGGTTTCATATAATATTCTGCAAATAGTCCACACTTCCCGTAACTTGCAAAAACCTTATTTGGCTTTCTTCCCAGTTCATGCTTGCTTAGTTGCTTAGTTTAATTAGTCTTTAGTCAATTGCCTCATTCTTGGTAGTTAGTCCTTGCTAGTATAGTTTGTGCATATTTGTGCTTGCTTAATCTAGATAGTGGTTGTTTAGGTTTCTAATCTCTTTACTATCTTAATTGCTAGTTTAGTGTAGTCTTGTACTCTTGCTTAAGTAGTTTATTTTCTTATTAATTAGAATTGCTTGTTTAGGGTTAAATTAGGGTGTAGCTTGTTTAGTTTCCTTTCTTGCCTTCTTTCTTGAATCCTTAGAGAAAACAAAACCAAACCAACTTTAAACCCTACAAACCCTAATCTCCGATTTAGGAACATAGCTATGTTAACTAAGCTCTACTGCCCCCTCTCTCCCTGTGGATCAACCCTTATCTTTACCCTTACCTATACTACAACACGACCATGTGCACTTGCAGGTGAAGTGTGATGGGTCTAAGTGAGTGTGCGAGACTAGGTCCTTATAAATTCAAAAGATCCAAGTGTAAGAAAACGCACCACCAACCCCCCATAATCTCGACCTAGAGAGCCAAATAGGTCCTTTGTTGGGTGTGGTTAGCAATGTTGGTGGCCCAGGAAAAAGCTCAAAGGCGTCCAAGCTCCAATTTGTGGCAACGACATCCAACCTCCACAATAGTGGTGTCCAAGCTCCAAGTTGCAAGCGATGGAGGCGTCCAAGCTCCAAGAAGTGGCATTAGAGAGCTCCAGTGGATGGATGCGACGTCAGAGAGCTCTGATAGACGTTGATGGTAACAAGTAGTAATAGTAACAGTGATGGAGGCAAGTAGCAGGAGAGAAGTGGATTGTGATGAAAGCTTAATCAGGGTGATATAACTAGATCTAGGTATATGTCCAACGATGAAACAAAGAATGGGGGGGAAGAAATTTTGCAGGTGATATTAAGTGGGACATTGTCATCGATAATATGTAAAATCGACAACTAAGTACTTAGTCTTCTATTTGATAGAGAGAAATGATGACAGAGGTAGTCCTCTCTCGTCGTTTTCTTTGGGAAAAATTGATGACTATGCCCCTTATCCTACTAAAAAATGTCAACCTCATTAAGGACTTAGTCGTCATTTGTAGAGAGAGAAACCAAAGACTAAGGGATCACTTGTTCATTAGTTTGCTAATAGAAATCGATGCCAGAGGCCCTTACCCAAACTAAAAAAATCAGCCTCGGTCATTAGTTGTTTCTTGACAAACTGACACTAGAAAGAAATTTGGGGGGGAAATATTTTTGCGAGGATGTGGCACAAATACTCTGTCATAAGTTTCTCGACATCAAAACTGACACTGACTATACAATTTTTCACAGTTCATAAGACTTACAATGCCGATCTTGCTACTAAATACTAGATAGAAGTATTTTGTAGGCAAAATTTATTTTATGCAAAGGTGTGTGTCGCTGGTCCTTATGAAGTCGACGATAATCTTAAAATTGTTGGAGGCAATTTTTTTTCATAAAAAATTGTATTTCACGGGTTATCTAAGATTTCATTTTCATTAATAAAAGACTTACATTATAGAAAAAGTGGTATTCATGTCTTTTCTAAATTGGTAGGAATTGACCGATGATGATGGTTGAACCAAGGTTCTTTTATCTATGGTGTCAGTTTTTATGAGGAATCAATATTAGGAAAAGTTACATTAGAGGTGAGAAATGTACTAGTGGTCATAATATTAAAGGGACTCAAAGAGGCTTGAATATTGAATTTAGGAGATCAGAACTGCAAGAGACTATTACAAACTAAAACATATCAGCTAGGTCTAAGAAAATAGTTCATTATGTGATCAAATTAACACACAAAAATTAAAATTGCAAAAGGTAAAGTGGATGAAAGATGGATACTTTAGGGTATCAAATTCACCATGATGTTAACTCATGTATGAATTTTATCTAATTAATAGAACTTATCATGTATCTTTAGATTAATTTGTAGTTTTTACTATCTGCTTCGTAGTATAGTACACCATTTAGCCTAATTATTAATTAGCTTTCACAATATCAAGATCAATGACAAGATTTGTATGTTAGTTGATACTTCAGAGTAGTTATCCAACTTTCACAGTTCAATCTAGACTTTGATGATAACAAAACAGCAAACTAGTAACCCCACTTTCACAATAGTTAACAACGTAATAGATATTCATATTGATCAACTATAAATAAGGCAATAAAGCTTTTCTCCTATAAAAATATGAAAGAAAAAGATAAACCATAATGAATCAAACATAAACATGCATATAATTAATAGAGGGCTCATGTCGCTTCCTAAAAAATGAGAATTTTAGCACCTCATGCTCAACATAGAGACAAAGGAAGGAGACGAGGAAGAGAAAGCCATTTAAAACTCATATAATACAGTGCAAGGTTTCTCTGGTATGTTTGTCTCCTCTTCAGGAGTTGGTTTCTTCAAGAACGACCAATGAGATGGCCTTCACATGACATATCATGCTCTCTGGAGAGATGCCTCCTTATGCGTACCCTCCTTGTGTTTATATAGGGAGAATCGGTGAATTACTTGTTTAATAAGTCGCCAGACATGCTTTTGTTAAATCTTGGCCATTAAACAGAAATTGGTGCCACAAAAATTTTCAATTTGTTGCAACCTAGGACTTTTGATCTAGGTGCTACCGATATAGGTCGGTGGTACTGAGAATTCTTTTAGCGATTCTCTTTCACCTCAACTAAATTTGTATTCTTTATTTGTTAGTTCCCGCCATTGTCAAGTCAATTCCACCTCCACTAGTTGGTGATATCGACTTTCTTCTATTTGTTCTTATTCAGATATATAATTAACCAACAATGTATTACATAAATAATAAGATAAAACAATTTTGGGCCAAATATATGAAAAATAGATATTATAGATGCATAAGAATAATTTTGGGATTTTTAGAAAATTGTACACAAAACACATGAATATGAGAGAATCCTCAATAAAAATGTTTGTATTAACCTCAATTTTGGTAGAAAAACTATGTGTATCAAAATCTTCAAAGCGTAAATGTTGCTCGACCTCGAGTAATATTGGTATGGATTTGGTTGAACAGTCAAAAGAGAGACACAAATATGGACTTGATCATTCTTATTACCTTGACGCAACGGTCCCAAACTAGTCATGTCCAAACACATAGCACATAGCTACTATTTAGGCACTCAGTTAAGAAAACCAAAACATCAAAATCAGTTCTCTTAACACATAAGCCAAAATAGAGAGATATCATGGGAAGTATGAGTTGTGTTGAATGTAACACAAGAACTCCCTATCTACACTATCCTATTCAATAATTCATCGAATACAGATGTAGTTCCCTAAATATAATTGTAAAAAAAAATTAGTGGCCTACCATGTTTAGTAGTGGATGGATGAAATGAGTGACAATAAATAGAAATCACACATAATCCAAACAATTTATGCAATACAATAAAATAATGTACCTAGGTGATGGATGTAATGAAATTGAATGTGTCCTAATGCCTTCTATTTTATGTGGAATGGTAGATATAATGAATGCATCATCCTAATGATGAGGTGGAAGGTGATTTAGCATAGAATTCCACAATCTATACTTTATACAACAGGTAGGTTTTAAGACCCCTGACCTAGATTTATGGTTAACCATGCTTAATGAACTTAATTGGTGGTTAATTCCTTAATCAAACCCTGGTTAATCATTTTATATCATATGACAAAACTAAGTTTCAAATTTGGTCAAATTTGGACTTTGTTTGCTTATGTTTTGCAATATATGTGCTTATATGGACCTTTGTTAATTTTCTCATTTCTAGGGTTTTATCTGTAATTTTCACACATGCATGTTGTTCATTATACTACTCTTCATGATGTTTGATATATTTGCACCTATGGATGCCTAGATGCACCATCAGATTGTCTGTTCTATCCCTCTAGGGTTGAGAACTTATGGTTTCTCATCTGAGTGATGATTTTCTTAAGTATGTTAGGAATCTGATGGTATCACCTAGTAGGAGAATGATTTGATGGTTTCTCATTGTGGTAGAAGATCTGATGGGTTTCAATTGAGGTCCATAATCTGGTAGTTACCCTGGTTGAAGCACACAATCTGGTGGGAGATCAAAACTTACAAAATGGCCAAGTAAACCCTAGAATCTGATGGATTTTCTAACGGCACATGTGCATAATCCGAAGAGTTCTCTAACAATGCATCTTGGTGATTTCACTAAGGCATGAACTAATGAAAAAATATGGTAAAAATCTGATGGATGTTTTGACATTCATGGATAAGATGGATTTCAAGTTTTGACACACAACATGACAGTTTTTCAACCATTTGACCACCCTTCTCTCTCTTCTTGGATATATATACCCTCCACCTCTCTCCAAAATGAACCATTTACATCCTTTTCCTGTTCTTGCTTCTAGAGATACCCTAGACCATAATCTTGTGAAGGGGAAGCTCTTGGAGGTCGAATCTTGGAGAGATCATGGATGCATGTTGCTCTAGAGTTTAGATCAAGCTTCTCCAAGGATGTTTGAATATTCATAACCTAGTTTCTTTCCCTAACCTAGTAAGATATCCTTCTCTACCCTAGTTTCCTTGATGTTTTCTTTCTTCACTCCTCATCCATGGGTGGAACTCTAGAAGTTCTTGATGGAATGTCATGCATGTGGTTGAAGAGACTCTTTCCTTCTTTGTTTTTCCCTAGATCTACCTTATTCTTGAAGAGAGGAGCTACCTTGGAGCTTTGGGAGTGCAAAGTTAGGGTTTTTATTGAGTCACCTTGTTGTTTGAACGTTCACCTTCATCTTGAGGTGAGTTATATAATTTTCATCTGGTTTCTTGCTTTCTTTTGAACTTGTTCCATATAAACCTTGCCCTAAAACTTGGTATTATGTAAAGAAATGATCTTATGTGCATTACTTTACTTACATTCATGGTAGATGTGAGTTGTTTAACTATCCTTATATTATATAAGCGTTCCTTATAGTATGGACATGGACTACCTTGGTTTTAGTGGTATGAAACAAGGTCTGCTTAGTGTAAAAAAGTGGTCTTTACTTAGTGTAGAAATTGTTGGTTTTACTTGGTGTTGGATTGATAGTGATACTTAGTCTAGATGGCTTTGTCTTTCCCTTGAAACAATGTTTTGTTAAGTATAGGAAACAATGGTATTGCTTAATGATATGAATAAATGACTCTACTTGGACTCTAAACCGATGGCTTTTACTTAATGCTGAAAGTGATAGTCACATTTAGTCTCAAAATTAATTGATGGTTCAACTTTTCCTTAAAACAAAGGGTGTTAAAGAATAGGAGATGATGGTGTTACCTAGAGTGAGAAATATCAACACCAATTAGTAAGTGAACTAATGGATATGTTCCTCAATAATCTAATGGTTAAGTAAATGAGTTGATGAACCAATGGCTTGATTTGGTTAAGTGCTTTGATGACCTGATGGCTTTGATTTTGGTTAAGTGTCTCAATGATCCAAATGTTTTTTATTAAGTATCCAAATGATCTGATGGTCTTGTTGTTGGCTGTTTATTCTAATGAACTGATGTGTTCAATAGATAAATATAATGATATTTCATCTAACACTTAATATGATGGTTTTGTTGTCCACTAATGATTCAATGTCTTTCTTCTGTGGCTCCAAATAAATTATGATATCAAGACATGAAAATCGATGACTCCAACTAAGGTAAAGGGAGCAAACTTTAACATATAATTACAAATGCGCTAGGTTTTTGTTAAAAATCATAGTTGTGCCACTTGAGGTTGTAGGTAGAGAAATAGAAGAACACACCAACGATACAAAAAAATTAACAAAGAACTATGTATACATTCACCCGACGGTCTATTTCTTCCACTTTTAGAAGACTAGATTTTTTAGTCTTTGATGGAAGGGCCACCGTCTGTGAAAGAATATGAGCAAACAAATAGATTACCAACAGAGGTGGAAGAATACTGATTTTCTAGTTCCATGTTATGTCGTTAATCAAAAGGCAGTCCAGTATCCAAGAACCTCATCAACCGAAAAAGATTGTTGGTGGCGGAGGCAGAATAACAACCTTTTTTTGCTTTATGTTATGTGATGATTTGATGCTTCCAAATCTGTTGTATTAGACTTATTCTAGTTGTGTCTTGAAAAATTGCTACCATAGATCTACCCAAAAACCCAGCCTTTCAAAAAATTATTACGGTGTGTGTATGAACCGATTAACAGGGATAGTTGGGACAAACAAGATCGGACCGGATTATTGGTACGTGTGGTCTTCTCGACTACCGACTGATTTGGTAGTTTGTTACTTGCTCTTCCGACTAAGCCGTAATGAGATTTTACACTTTGTTAGTTCTTGGCCGACTGATTAGTGATTACTAGTACATCAGAGATAGAGATTACAGTTCATTGCCAACTAATTAGTTCCGAAGATGAAAGATTTGACGATTGAGATCTAATGTCGAGAGCTCAGCGATTAGTGATTACTAGTACATCAGAGATAGAGATTGCAGTTCATTGCCAACTAATTCGTTTTGAAGATGAAAGCTTTGATGATTGAGATCTAATGTCGAGAGCTCAGGGGGCTAGGTGGATGATGTATGGATGGATAAATGACAATGTGGGTGTGTCTTTGTTTGTGCCTGTGTATGTTTGTATAATAGATACTATTTTCTTCTGAGTGCGTTCGTCCTTCCGTCGTCCGTCAAACAACAAGTGGCGCTACCTAACCGCGTGGAGCACTAACACGTGGGTATGAATTAATCAATGACGGGATGGGAATATTAGGGGTTTTCTGGATTGAATTATGGAAAATGTTACTCGTAACCTATTTGTACCTGATTTTAAATTTGGTTTCCACTCCCAAATAACTGGACTCAATAAAATGCACTATTTTCAGTGGACTACACTAATAATAAAGATATGAGAGAGGTGAAAAAAAGTATGAAGAGAGGAGAAATTATTTCTCTTATAACTTTTGAACCATAATAAACTTTTTGATGAAATAAAAACATTGAATTCCTTCTAAAAATGCATTCATATAAAATTAACGTGGACATATATTTGAAAAAAAATCAAGTATAAAAAGTTAAGAAAATGAGTATTGTTATATACAAATATATATCTATCTATATATATATATATATATGTATGTATATATATAAAGTATTAATTACAAAAACATATGTACAATACCTATTTTACAAAAAAAAAAAAAAATATGTATCTCATAAAAAAATTAATGTATAAAAATATGAAAATGAGTATTGTTATGTATATATTTATATATCTGCAAAAATGAGTATTATTCAAAAAAGTATGAACAATACTTATTTTTGTATAAAAAAATTAAAAGTATGTGCGATCTCATTAAAAATATTGTTATTCTAAAATCAATACTGCATTGGGGATAATACTCATTTTAGAATAACAAAATAATCCAAAATGAGTATCGTATCGTTTTGGTTCCTTTTTATGTCATTGTTTTTTTGAAATTCATGTTGTTCTTTATTTTATAGGACAATACCTATTTGAAATATAAATAATTAAAAATAAGTACTATCAACTATATTTCAGTACTCATTGTAATACTTGTTTAAAAATACAATGACATCAAAATTGAGCATTATATCAAAATGAGTACTATACTAAGAACAAGGACATGCAATACTTATTTTTAAATTAGTGTGTTATCTAAAAAATGAGTATTACTCTAATATACAATACTCATTTTTATATTTTGTATTAATTTGTTAAAAAATGTCAAACTATTTTTGGATTTTTATAAGGATTCTAATAATTTTTATTTCATCATAAAATTTATTTTGGTCTGAAAGTTATAAACAAAATAAGTTTCTCTCTCCTAATTGTTCTATTTTCTAGGCTCTTTTCTTTAACATACTTTTCTCTCACCCGGTCTATGGTTGTGCTTGGCATACGATCGCAGTAGGTTTATTTGTTGTATGTAAACTAACCCGTAATATGTTACTTTTGTATAAGATGACTTTTGTTTGGAGCAACGACTAACAAATTTTGTGGTAAGATGACCGTCACTTGGTGACCATGTAAGAAATAATTAATTTTTTGCATAAATTCTGTTATATCCTAAACGTAAACATATAATTATCAAGCGGTCGGTTAAAGGACGTTGCATGAAATAAACATCTGCGGCAAATAAACTTATTTCTTGCCACAAGGATTTCAACCGGCACATTGTCAGAAGATTTCCTATTAAGTTAATCGTGACGTATCAACGCGCCATTACAAATGCAAGTGAAAATGTTCGATAATGATTGTTTGTTGGGGTGGAACGGCACACCAAATGAAGCCTATATCATTACTTATAAGGTAAGACATGCTTTTCACATGTCAGTGTGAGTAACGCTGACATCAGTCAGCCTCACCGCATCCTCCTCCGGTGCCACCTCTTTGATTTCAGTTGACAATGTATATGCATATGGGATTGACAGAGCATAGGTGAAAAAGTTATGCCAAAAAACCAAAATGGCGTGTTTGAGCATTTTAATTATCAAAATGACATGATTCAAAACTTAATTCCCAAAATGGTAAGTTTCTGACATAGTACGTCATCAAAGAGGATGTATTACTCCTGGTGGAGCCAATATGTCATATTGGGAGACATATTACTACTATAAAAAAGCATTATGTCACCAGTGAGGACGCATTGTCTCTAGCAGAGCAATGTGTCTCCACTGAGGACGTATTTTTTAGTTTTTTACTTTTTTAATTATAATACCTTGTACAATATATATATATATATATATATATGTTAAATTGCTAAATGAACATAATCTACATTAACTTATATACAATTAACCATATATGTTAATAATACCTAAACATAATAAAATAATAATAGAATATTATATTTCGTTAATATATAGTATTTATAATTATAGACAAAAGTATTTAAAATGAATGGATACAATACTAAAATTATATAATACAATTTAAAATTATAGAAATAAAACAAATATATACATACATACATATATACACTTATAATATATATATATTTGTAGACTTAGAAAAAAGAAAAAGAAAACTAATATAGAAACATATACCATACGTTGATATGCACAATCTATATATATGTGTATAAATGGGTTTATATATATATATATATATATATATATATATATATATATATATATATATAAAGAGAGAGAGAGAGTCAGGCTAGAATATACTCGAGTGTACATATCGTACAAATACACTCAAGTGTGTTTGCATATCAAGACTATTTCTTGCAAAATATAAACCATTGATCTTCATTATCATACTATATCTAGGCTACATACAAATTTTGAGTCCATTTAGATAAGGGTAAGTCACTCATCCAAGGGAAACAAAATCAATGTGCGAAACTAATTTGAAAGGCATAATTTTTGCGATCTTTATAACATGACCTATAAATGTCCAAATATGCTCAAATTTTGTGTATGAGCTATTCACAAGATGTTTAAGAAGATCAACAGATTAGATTTTTGAAAAAAATATTGTATCATGAAAAACTACTTGAGTGTATTTTGTTCCAAATACACTCGAGTGTATTCTAGCCTAACTATATATATGTATATATATATACATATATATACATATATATACATACATATATATACATATATATACATACATACACACACACACACACACACACACACACATATATATATATATATATATATATATATATATATATATATATATATATATATATATATATATATTGACATCAAGCAGATCCATTCATTACTCAAGCCATACGACATCTACAAGTAGAGAAGTACAACCAGAAGAAACCTAGGTCAGTCAAGAACATAGATCTAACACCACTACCACTCATATTGGAATGAGATTGAAATGGTTCTGTATAGAACTCTCTTCTTCGTGGCTAACCAAAGCAGCTATTATGAGAGATACCTTCAACTTGAGCATAAGGCAGCGACATTAAGCGTGAACCCGACCGAGATTCCATCTGATTATTGTCTCTACCATCCATGACACGGCTTGAGCAACAAAGAACCTGAGGCAAAAACGAGACCAACCAGGATCTCGTCACTCTCACGAAAGGAGAGACACCCAAACCCCGAAGGGAGAGATAAACGCCAAAGGAACACGACAAGAAAAGAAGGCAAGAAACTGCCTAGACCCAGGACCAAAATGAAAGGCAGGGAGCCGACACAGACTGAACTGAAAAAATAGAGTGAAAGTAGCAAAGCGAGAAACACCCGCCCCCCAGCAGATCCATGCCAAAGGCTTCGTGGCGGCCACCTCCTTGCCTCCACCAAGCGACCCGCTTCGCCGGAGATGAAACCACCACCCAGGAAAACCGCCGCCCCACCACCCTGAAGCCCCGATCTAAAGGCACGGAGTCCCGGCCCGATGGTCAGAAAGGTATAAGACGAAGGCGACAGAGAGGAGAGCCAGCCAGCCGCATCCCCAGTGCCACACGATATGCGAAGAGGACAGTCGCCTGACGAATGCCCAGGGGGAGAGGGTGGCTACGCGCCGGCAGCCGACCACCTCCCCCGAGCGGGAGAGTCACGTGCAAGAACCCTAGTCACCTCTGGAGAGTCACTCTGGATAGATGGCGGCGTTACCAGTGGGATAGATAGTAGTACTTAAGGCATGTCTTATTGGTTTATATATATATATATATATATATATATATATATATATTAATGCCACGATATATAATTTCAAAAACTATAAATATATCAATTATGAAAAGTAAAATATACTAGAACAATCAAAATGAACAATAAAATTAAAAATATATGATACATATGATTTAAATTAAAAAAATCACAATATATTTATTTTTTGTCATATTATATTTGTCTCCGAACTAGTTAAAAAGTTACAAATATTATTATGTTATTATGATTTCTGTTAATATATTATTTTCCAAACATAATAAAAAGAATGCTCCATAATATATTATGAGTTTTATGTGTTGCATTTATGATCATATGTATCATATATTTTATTTTGATTATCTATTGTTATTGTTTACGTATATTTACTTTATATAGTTAACATGCTTATATTTTTTAATATTATGTATCATAGCTTTAATATATATATATATATATGTGTGTGAGTGTGTGAGTGTGTGTGTGCGCACGCGCACACACGCACCAGCGTATCTGATATACGAATATATTAGTTTTTTATTTATTATTTTTATTTTTATTGCTATATTAGTTTTCATTTTTTTTCTAAGTTTACAAATATCTCCCCCCTGGGCGGCGGCCGTGCGACCTGGTTGTGATCGAGTCTTCTCTTCGGCGTGTTTTCTTGCAGGAGGTGGTGATGCTCTTCTCCTGGCAGAGTCTTGCTCAGATCTGCCTTGAGGCTGAGGCGGGTGGCTGGTGGGGGTGTCCTTGCTGGGGTTCCAGAGGAGGCATGTTTCCCTCCTTTGTTTCTGCCTTGTAGGTTTTCGCTTGGGTGCTAGTTTCTGGAAGGCTATCTGCCTTGTTCCGCCGTATATCAGCGTTGTTTCTTCCTTTGAATAAGGATTGTTTCTCCTTCCTCTGTGAAGGCGGTGGTTTTTCTAGGGTTCCCCCGATAATTCAACCTTGGCACAGCTAAATCTCATCTTTGCTCTGGATTGATCTCATTACTCTGTTGTATGGCTTCGTTTGAGTTGATATACGAGCAGAATACCGTCTTGTTCCAGCCCCTCTAC